>NW_004624819.1:6825351-6856214 GCF_000247695.1 Heterocephalus glaber | reverse complement strand
TGTAAATATCAAATAGTTTCTCTAGTGTGAGAAACTGAAAGTGTAAATAAGGACTAAAAGGTATAATAGATAATGTGAAATAGGAAAAAAAGGTGCAAAGGGGAGGGGGAGGGGAAAGGAAAGAGGGGAATGGAATTAATATGAGAAAAAGAAAAACTGGACACAAAGTCTTTGTAGCTAGGGATGTTTGGAGGGGTTGAAGGGAGGGCAGGGGAATGAAAAAAAATAAGAACCAAGATGGACTGATGAATGTCATTATATTATATAGCTTAAATGTATCAATAAGATTAATTTTTTAAAAATTTCCATACCTTTGTATAATTTCTGGGATTTCTTTTGCTATTGATTTCTAATTTCATTGTACTGTGATCTAATAATATACATGGTAAAATTTTTATTCTTTTGCATTTACTTAAGCATGACTTATTAGCTAGTATGTGGTCTATTAGGGAGAAAGTTCTATGTGCTGCTGAAAAGAACATGCTGTCACTGTTCAGTGGAACACTCCATATATATTTACTAAGTGCATTTGGTCAGAGGTTTTGTTCAACTCTGATTTTTCTTTATTGATTTTTTTGTTTAGTTGTTCTGTCTACTTGTGATAGTGTCAAATAGTGATCCCCCACTATAATTTTATTGACATTCATCTGATCTTTTATGTCCATTAATGTTTACTTTATAAAGTTGGGTGCACCATATTTTGGTATATGTGTATTTATAATTGTTATCTCTTCTCCTATTGAATAGTTCCATTAACTAATATGCAGTGTCTTTCTTTGCCTTTTTTGATCAGCTTTATTTGAAGTCTACATTGTCTGAAAGTAAGTTAATTATTCTAGCTTGTTTTCAAGCTTGTGTTGCATGGAATATTATTTTCATCCTTTGTAGTAGATATCTCTGTCCAGTATTAGCAGTCTACAAGTGGCACAAGCTTCATGCCCCTCCATAATTCAGCTATACTACATTAAAAGTAGCAGGGCTTTGCTGAGTTCACTTCCAGCCAAGGTCAACTTGACTCCAACTAAAATCTTCCTCTTTGAATTAACCATTTGTTCTCTTCAGCAAAGACATGCTAGTGCCCTCCTTTTACAGTCCTGCCTATGATAATCACTATCAGCAGGTGTCTCTAGGTCTGCCCAGCTCCTCTCCTTCCCACGCTTGCAATGAATAAACACTGGATGTCCTTGGTGCCTTTTGTCTTTGCTGCCCAGAGCAGCTTAGATCAGCCTGAGACCCAGCTTCCTCTCTCAAGTCTGTGCCTGTGTTTTTGTTCTCTCTCCATTTATGTTTCTCAGCTTGCACCATATTGTCTCACAAGAGATCAAGACCCGCTACAGGAGTCGTGAATAACATTCTCTATGATTTTTTGATTTTTACTCTATGGATTGGGGGGGTGGTTAAATGTGTTTCTTGTAAACAGCATACTGATGGACTTTGTTTCTTGATCCATTCAGCTAATCTGTGTCTTTTGATGGGAAAATTGAGACCATTCACATTGATGGTTATACTTGGTAGGTATTGATCCACAGTGATTGTCAATTTGATTGGGTTAAGAGACCAGAGAAGTGACTGGATTGTGGGTGTGTTAGCCTCACTAATGGATTAACCCATTGATGACCTCATAGGTGAGTGGGCTATTAGGAAGTGGGGCCTAATTGGGGGAAGTGGGTCACTTGGGGTGTAGCTTTGAAGGTTATAACTTTTATCAGGCTCTTTCCCTCTCACTCTGTTTCCTGGCTGCCATGAGGTAGCAGTTTTCTTCTGCTATGCCCTTCTGCTATGTTATTTCTGCTTTGGAGTCATAAGAACATGGACTGAAACCTCTGAAACTGAACCAAAATACGGCTTTCCATGCTTAAAGTTATGTCAGAGTTTTGTCTCAGCAGTTGAAAAATAACACATATTCCGATGTTTAAATACCCTCGAGTTTGCACAGTGATCATCCCTATTAGTCTTAGGGAAAGCAGGTAAGAAGTCTATATTTTCTGAATTATTCCAAGCTTCTTTTCTTGCTTTTCCAAGTCTCATCCTTCTCTGGCCCACCCTTCTCCACTAAGAATATGCCTTCCAGGTTCCCATGGCTCTGGAAAACTGCATGAGGAAGACAGCTGTCAGAAAAGTTTGGCATTTTTCTCATTTAGTTTAAGTTCTTTGAGAAAAACTATTGCTCAAAATTTGAAAGAAATTTGGACCTGAATTTGAGGAAGATTCTGAGGAAGAACAAGCTTTAAAGAACTTGAAATTCAGGCCAATATGAAAACTGAGGAAGAAAATACAAAGAAGCAGTGATCTCATTTAATCTCTTTGCAGATAATTGTATACAAGTGGTGTTAGCTTGGAGACGTAGAATTGAAGTAGTATAAAACTCTATGAAGTTCCTAAGAAGGGTGAACAAATTAGACCATAAAAGTCATTCAAAGGGCTGGGGTGTAACTCACTAGTAGAGCACTTGCCTAGCATGTCCTACGCCCTGGCTTAGACTCCCCAGCTCACACATTTTTATTTAAAAGTCACTCTTCTCAGTGTTAAATACAGAGCTTCCTGCTCATCTAGAATATGAAATACTGAGTTTTACTTGACTCGAATAAATATTAGAGAGGTTTTCCCTGACTAGATTGTTGTATGGCATTCATTTGAGACTATCTTATTTCACATATCTGGTCTGGACCATCCACTGCTGTGTTCTTTATTTTATATCAAGTAGCCTAAAGATCTGCCTAAATGCTAATGGAGATCTCTGATGATGCCTAATATGAAAGTTTTGTATGCACTTTTTAGATGGTTTTTATCTAGGGTGTAAAAAGGAAGTTCTCAATTTTAATTCATGTTTTACCATTTCTATATAGCTAGGCTACTTTCTTCTCAAAAAAGCCACCATAAATGGACATGAATACTGTTATGTGGTATCTTAATAGGTAATGTAACACACTCTCAAAAACATTCTTTAAATATTTTCTACCTATATTTAGTACAGTCGAGGAGAAATTGATGTGCTATTAACATTAAAAATGTATATTGACCCAGATGTTTTAATTTAACAAGTCTAGTTTTTTAAAAGAAACAAAATACTTCTGGTTTTTCTATGGTCATTTAGTTTTCTTTTCTATGGCTATTTTCTGAATCACTGAATTTCCCAGGAGTCATATTAAGGGATGCTATTTTTAGACAATAAATTTAGATCCTTCTTCTTTATAAGTAGCAGTTTCTCACATTTTATTCATTTTCAAAATTTTGAATGACAAAAATACAACAAAAATAGTTTTATTCCAGTAAAAATAAAGATTTTGTGTGTGTTTGAGGGTTTTATGTGTTTCCTTTTATTATCTCTTTAAAGGTAATCTTATCTCAGAGAGAGCTGACTTAATAATCACAATATTTTCTATTTGTTACCTTGTTGTGGTTATCTCTTTATGGATTATATTTCAGATGTCTGTCCAGTTGGACCATCCTCTGATCAAGATGGAAATTGGACAGATAATGCTCCAGAATTGTAGAATAGATGACAAAAACCAGTTAAACCTTAGAGGTATGTGAGGTAAACTGAAAAAGGCTTTAGTGAAGACTGCTGATCTATGACTTTGAGGTCATTTATGAAAATTTATCATATTATCACTATTAATTCTTCTTAGCTGTAGTAAATACTATTGATAATGACTATTACTGGTAAAAAAAAGAAAAGAGCTCAAATTTTAAAACATTTACAAGCAAAAATAACCTTAAAAGAACATCCTAGTCTGTTATGTAATGCAGTATTATTTATTAATGTGGCAATGTTTTTAATTTCTTAATTAATTGTATTGGTTCATTTTAAATATACATAACATTCATCATAAGGAATTTGTACCTGTGCATGATATATTTTGCTTCTTTTTCCCATTCTCCTCCCCTCCCTTCAATCCCTTTTCCCCTCCTTATTTACAACAGTTTTGCTTCCATTTTTCCTCATATCTCTTTTTTTCTTCTCCCTTCTTTCCCTTGCCCCTCCCTCCTCCCTTGTTCCTCATCTCATTTGAACATTTCCTTCCCATTTCCCAATGTCCATTTTACATTTTGGACCTTATTTACATCTTTTTTATCCATTCAACAGTTGATTGACACTTGGGCTGTTTCCAAAATTTAGCTATTTCAAACTGTGCCGCTATAAATATGGGTATGCATATATCACTGTGGTATGATGCTTTTAATTCTTTTGGAAGATACCAAGAAGGGAAATCCTGAGTCAAACGGAACTTCCAGTTTTAGTTCTTTGAGGAATCTCCATACTGATTTCCACAGTGGTTGTTCCAGTCTACTCTCCCACCAGCAGTGGAGAAGTGTTCCTTTTTCCTCACAGGCCCCCCAGCATTTGTTATTGGTTGATTTCTTGACAGTAGCCATTGTTTCTGGAGATGGAATCTCAGCATTGTTTTAATTTGCATCTCTCAAGTTTGCCACCTGAGGACTGGTGAGTCTGAGGAAGAGGAAGGGTAACAGTGAGAATGATTTTTAACAGAATAATGTATATGTCTTTCCTTGGGCATTTAGATAGCGAAACTAAGCAGCTTCTTGAAAATGCTAAATCATGGCCAGGTGTACTGGCACAGACAGGGCTGTAATCCTATCACCCTAGGAGGCTGAGCAGGAGTGTTGCATGTTCAAGCCCAGCCTGGGTAACTTAGCAATCAACAAAAACCTGTCTAAATAAAAAATTTTAAAAGACTGGGGATGAAGCTCAGGGCAAAGGCCTTGGGTTCAATGTCTGGTACTGAAAAGAAAAAGGAGAGAGAGAAGTGGAGAAGGAAGAAAAAGCCCAATGAAAACTCAAGAGAGCTTAGGTAAAGACTTGAAACTTGGAAGTCACTGACAAAGAAGTGCCATCCGGGACACTAGGAATGACACTATTCTTCCAGAGGAGACTGAGGGCATCTGAAAAGAAAGACACACATATTATGGCCAATATATGGAAATTTGCTTATTCGATAAGAAAGGAAAGGTAACATTTTAGAATTAACATTTTTGAAGGCTGAATCTATCAAATGTTCACAAAAGTCCTCTTATATTAAAAAAATATATTTCAGTTTAAACCTATAAACCAAACTTTATTTAAGCAAGATAAACTCTCACTCAGAAGGGGACCAATATCGACTCTCTCCACTAAATACAGCCAAGTCCTCAAAGCTGAGCATGAGAAAAGTGGATAGGATAAACCTGCTGCTTGCAAAGAATTCATTCAGTTATTCAACATTTATTAAGCACCTACTGTGTGTCAAATACTGCTCTGTGTTGGATGCACCATGCTGAAAAACAAAAATGACGGGGAAAGTAAGGCTACTTACTTCCTGTATGGTTTCTGTCTTCATCAGCCATAGTAAGCTTCATGCTTGGAAGAAAAACACAGGAGGAACTGTGGACAGTTCAAGGGATGTGAGGAAGTGACGGGACATCTGGAGCATCCCAGTCTTCTGGTGCAGCTGCACTCAGTCATCTAGGAGCACTGAGGAATGGAACTACACTGGTAGTGGGCAAATGCAATCTTAGTGCTCAAAAATGAGAGGTCATAGATTCTAAAACCCACACAGTAATGAGGGTGATATCAATCCCAGCAAGATAACAGGACCGGTATTAGATGGAGATTTGTTGTGAATAACCTAAAACGATGACCAGCAAATCCTATGAATTCATACTGTTGCATCAGGCAAAGGTCTGGGGGGCTGGGGTCCCCCTATCAAGAGACCCTCCACTTCCCTGGTTGCTCTCTCCACCCCGGCAGGAATGCAGAGGCAGAGTGAGTCTGACTCAGAACCAAAAGTTTCTCTAGCTCAGAATGAGAAGCTCAGGCAAGGAAAGTGAAGTACAGAAGTTTTACTAACGATATTGCCAGCAAGCTGCATGGTGAGGAGAAGCTCGAGGTGAGGTTTTCAGTCTGATGTCTTTGCCTTTTCCATATTTATAGGGGTAAACTGATTTTCTAAAAATAACTATTTCTCTGATTGGTCAAATCAGGGTCTTAGCCTTTGTTTCTGGATGAGCCAGGGTTCACAGGAAGGCACATAGCAAAAAGTATGCAAAGGCCCCACCGAGGGCAGCCCTTCCCATAAATCACGCCATACAGTTATCTCAGTTATGCTCCCGTCCAGGTCGTGTCCTAGGCTGCCCATTCCTTCTTATCCCTACAACCTGTTCTCACTAAAATGAACCCCACCAGGACAGTCTCATTTGTTTTTCTGACTGGAGAAGCAGACTGTCAGAGCAGGGAGACGAAAAGAACAAGCTCATTGTTAAAAAGGGCTGTGTGTGTGTGCGTGTGTGTGTGTGTGTGTGTGTACACGTGAGTAACCTCTACTCTGTGATGAACTAAACTGGGCAGAGGAGGAACTAAAGTATCTGCTTCTAAATGGGGAATTCCCTAAAGAATGGGGCTTACAATTAGCTTACTCAGGAAAAGGAAGTAAACATCCTAAAGAATGCACTTTACCTCAGAATGCACTATGCAGAAAACAAAAAACAAGGTAACCATCTTGTATTAACGATTTGAGACCAAACATTAACTTTTTAAATACATTACTAAATTTTATTTCCCTAAGCAATATGAAGCAATTGAACAATGCTTTGTGGAAGGTCAGGGTCCTGAGAAACCTCAGAAGCCAAGAAGCCCCCGAGGAATGCCCGCTGACATGGATGGAGAGAATGAAGGCAGGGGGCTCAGCCCAGGACAAGGAACATCGTCACTGTCCCCATTACCTCCACTCTCAGAACAAGTGTTGGGGAAAGAACACCTGCCCCTTGTGGAAACCTGCTTAGGACCAGGGATCTGAGAGCAGAAATTGCATATCAATGCCGCTTCCTCCTCAGTACACAAAACCTTATAATTCATTCCTTTCTCTTTTCAGTCCTCACATAAAGAGTGTTGGATTTCCTTGGACTGTTCCAGAAGGTTAGGGAGAACTTTGAAAGACTGCCTATGCTTCTGTCATAGAACAGAAGCCACCAACACAGCATCTTATTTCATCTTTTTTGGAAAAAAATTCATTTAAAATTAGAGTATTATATATAAATATCTGGAACTTAGGAGATGTACAGGTCTTTTTTGAGACAAGCTCATGGAGCAGAGTAAAAGCTCTTAATCTCTTCACCACTTAATAGCCATATAATTCTCTATTATTTTTAGTTCAAAGGCTGATTTTAAAGTTTTAAGGAATTATCACATCCATCCCGCCAATTACCGAAATAGATTATTTCCCATGTCCTGTGGTCTGACATGAAGGGGTAGAAGAGAAGAAAGAAGCACTGGGAACCGAGCAAGCAGCAGCATCAGCTCTTATGCACTCCCTCCTCTTGTAAGTGGCTTCCCTTCCTCCCCCAGGTGCCAGCCAAGGAACAGGAAGAGGGAAAGCAGACTTTCCGATGGTCTTGGAAACACTACCAGGACCCGGAGCAGTGAGCATCTCCTCCCAGAGCTCCACTCAGAGCCAGAGCCATCAGGTAGGAACGTAGTAAAGGCCAGAGACAGACTGAGCAGGAAGAGGTCATTGCCAACAGAGAGCCGTGGGCCCCTCCCACCTGCACATTTCCGGATGTTATAAGGAAGAGAGCTCAGTTCTCCAGGTAAATGTCCTTATATAACAACAGGAGTAAGATCTAAAGTTTTACTCTCTTGAAATGTGTATTTGCATTTTATTTTTTTAATTAATTTTATCGGTACATTTTAGGTATACAATATAATGACGTCATCATTGGAAATTTGCATCTTTACATAATCCCTCTTGGTTCTTATTTTTTCCCCCTTCCCCTGCCCTCCCTTCAACCCCTCCATCCTTCCCTACTTACAAAGACTTTGCTTCCATTTTTTCATTTTCTCGTATTAATTCCATTCCCTTCTTTCCTTTCCCCTACTCCTCCCACTTCCCCTTCCCTTTTGCCCCTTTTCTATTTCACATTATCTACTTTAAAAGATTTTCTTGAAAGTCCCAAGACTCTAAGAAGTGATAATGCTTCTAAAGGTTTATTTCCCCTAAATTATGGCTGTGGCCCCCACGTGCCAAGAGTGGGGTCTGCAGGGGCAGGAGCAGCCAGCAAGACTGGGTAACCATCTAGCGTTTATTGGGCACTTACACAAAAAAGGCACTTGGTAAATATTCATAGAATAGATATTAAGTTGAGAGATGATTTCAAAGGGTGACAAAAAATCCCACATGGGTATCATCTTTTTATCTTGGAAAATAAAACAGTAAGAAAATGTGTGTGCACATGCATGCATGTGTATGTGCAAATGTGTGTGCTTAATTTCACTTAGAGGTTTTTCCTGTGCCTTTCAGAGGCTCACTATATTCCTTTTCCACCATGGAATAGACATTCACAACGTATTCAGCTTCAGGCTCCAGATCTTTTAACACTGTGCTGGTTTTCAGCCGATTCACAGAAAACTAAGGGGGAAAATGAAAAGGAACAGAAATGCATGTTATGATCAGTTCATTTTTCTATTATTTTTACAAAGTAGTTCACTACCTTGACATTAGAAACTATATTCCGATGAGGCTATTGTCTTTTGCTTTTAGAAACTATTGGGTTACGATGAGATTTTAGAAAATTCACATAATTTATTCACCCAGCTGCTGTTTTATTTTAAAATGATTGAGTAAAACTAGATCATCTTTAATATCTCTTGCCAAATCTATGATTCTAGGACAAACTCATGAATAAATCATCATCCAAAAATTAATTTTAATTTTAAAAAACTCATTGAGATCCAGCAATTCTTAGAATCTATAAGAACATAAGCAAAGCTCTTCCCCTTTCATTAAGCCCAAATGTGTGAGTCTGCCTCACAGGGCGCAGAAAGCCCTGTTCCCTGCTCAGTTCTGCCCTCCCCACGTCCCTCTTGCCCACAGCCCTAGTGAGGAGGACCCTGTCTCAGTGCAAGAACAGGGTGGGTGGAGGTGCTGTCTACTCACTTCTTGGCGTTTCCCTCCTGAAACGGGGTAGTATTCCACCTTGTATCTGTCCACACTGTCCGAAGGAGGTTTCCAGCTCACTCTAAAAGAACGGTGAGTTCGCTCAGAAATAACCAAGTCAGAAGGCGCTTCCAAGTCACCTGCATGTGGGAATAAAGCACATGCACTCTCATTACTGCACCAAGGAATGAAGTTTGAAATTACACTGAAACAGTACTGATCTGGAACACCAGTGAACGCTTGTCTCTAGCTTTCACACGCTGCCTTTCACATAAGTAGAAAATATGTCTGTACAGAGGCCCACTACCATGGGGCCTCTCTGAATGAGCAAAGGGTCCTTTAGCTTCGGAAGATTTGAACCTCAGCTCGTTTTTCCTTAAACTTTCTTCTCCTCTTCTCTGTGACACCACCAGTTAAACAGTCACCTATTCCCAAAACCTTGACATCCTCCTTGGACGTATTCTCCTCACTCTGTCCTCCTATGTAACCAGTAAATAAGGATTTGGGTCCTGCAAGTTCAGCGTCTCTGTTGTCTCCCTCACTGTTGAGACACTGCCCCAGGCCTTCACTGTCATCTTGGTTTCATGCACTCATGTCTTATCTCCTTAGCTGAAAGTTAGGTTCTGTGAGGGTAAAAGTGGCTTCTTACTCATATTTAGTTCTACTGCAGAGTTAGTTTCTTATTACATGTTTACTTCCCTAGTTCAGTTATAAGAGAAATTAATCATTTTTCACTCAAGACAGGGTGAAAACAAACAAGTATTTTAAAATTTAGGAACATCCCACTGCCTGTGGTTGTGCTCTCTGTGGGTAGACAGAGTGAGATGACAAAGATATAACAATATCTAGAATAAATATCAATGAAAATATAAATGTTAAACTCAATTTGATTAACAGGAAGATGTTCCAAATAATAAAGAAAGAAGAATTCACCCAATGACTCCATAAACATGGCAAATCAATTTCATATAAATTCTTTCTTAAGTCAAAACCAAAGACAATATTTCCAGTCTTAGTGGCCCAAACTTTATAGTACTTAGATCATAGTCAAGGTTACAAAAATATCAAGCAATTTTACTGTGTGGGAAACTAGAATGAATCAAATTATTACAAAGCTGATTTTAAAAATAAAACAGATGTTTTCATCCCCAAAGTTCTCTCCAACTGAATAAAACAACTCTTTCCGCTAACCTAGAGCCAAGAGCCTATAGATTTTGACTGCCCAGTTAGTCTTTTACTTCAGGGAAAAAGTCAGCCTATTGTTTAAAATCTAAAAGAGAAAATCTCCAAAAGTTTGGTGAGAGAAATTTGACAAGGAACATTTTTTAAAAAGTATCATCAATGTCCAAGGCACACAAACCATTTCTATCACAATATATGTCAAACTCATTCCAACTTTTCCAAACCAGAATGAATTAATGCAGGATAGTTTTTAACATAATCTACATGTACTTAAAATGAATCACTTCTCATATAATAAGAGCAATAAGTTTTATCAGTAATTTTCCAAAAACCTTTAATTTTGATGCTTATATCCTATGACTTATTCAGATAATAATCATCTTTTGTCATTCTTTGTCACTGCAAATCTAGTTCTAGAATTTTGTTTCTAAATCCTCATTCCTTAACTGCAGTTACTTTTTCCAAACACTTATGAAAACATCCTTAGCTATTTTGACTGTGAAAAACTAATTTAACTTCTCTAGATCTCAGTTTCTTCACTAGTAAATATAGATTATATAATTTCTAAACATTCAAACTCTAAAATTATAACTTCCTTTTATATTCAGGGTTACAAGTAGAAAGTATCAAATCTGATCATATACAGTTGTGGCAAAGCAAATCAAATATTTTTTTTAAAAATCATACTTTAGAGAACAAAGTCTGTGATAAGCCATCTGATCAATATTGTAATTAGGGTGGAGATCTATATTACAGCATAGATGTACTTCAAGAGGAAACATCTCTTTTTCTCTCTCCCTCTACCCCCTTTTATGTGTGTGTGTGTGTTTGTGTGTGTGTTCTGTAGCACATATAAACTATATGTATCCTCAAATAAGCCAGAAGCCAATTTCTAGACTGGTGTCAATTCAAAAACCAAATCAGAAAAAAATCAGACTAGAGCAGTGATCTTTAACTGGGAACAGAGCCTCGATCACAACCCCAGAAGATATTTGCCAAGAATAAAGAGAAAATCTGCAAAATTCCTCACTTAATGGCCAATTCAATCAATGAACTCATTGGAGGACTGGAACTCAGTCTGTACATATGAATTTTTTGACTCATGTTTTTCTCCTTTATTGGTTTTGTGTGTGTGTGTGAGAGAGAGTGTTTGGAGTCTTTTTTCCTATTTTCTTTTACTTATTCATTCATTTATTGTTTGTTTGTTTTGGTCTTTCTTTTCTTTCTTTTTTTTTGGCTCAACAGAATGCAAGGTTTTATTTGCTGCTACTCTGTGGGTAGCAGTATGCTTTTCCAATTTGAGTAGTCCTGGTTGAAAAAAAAAAGACAAGAAATTATAAAGTGTTTCCACAAAATCCACCAGTGTGGAGAAAGGACTGTAAGGTTCACCTCAAAACACACTCTGGAAGAACTGCAGCATCCACCTCTCCAATGTCACACTTCTATTTGTCCTTTGGCAAGGGAATTCAAACTGACCAACGCTGATGCCCATTGCTAAAATTGGCCACTACTGAGAAAGTCAGAAGGTGGTTCTGCAGGAACATATCATGCTCTGAAATATGTCTGCCTTAGTTTCTACTTCAGAAAACACCAAAGACATCCAACACCACTGTGTCCTCTACTACCAAAATTTGCTGTTGACAACTTCCAAAGCCATCTGATACCATTTGGAATTGACTGTGCTATTTCTCTTTGTTAAACTAAGTGTCACTTATTTCGTGTTAAGTATTGCAAGTGGGAGAGAGGCATTCTATCTTCCACTAGTACAATGTCCATCCCAAACTGGTCAGTGCACTGCTTCACGGTGGCCAGGACACTCAGCAGCTGCTGGTCCATAGTGTCCAGGTGAGGATTGGAGACCACAGGGGAGATGGGGTCATGGGCCATGGCAAATTTTAAGGCAGACTTTAGCACTCCATTCTTTAGGTAGTTCAGTCTGTTCCAAGTGGAAACCCGAATGACGCAACACTGATAGAGAGGGGCAAGAATGCCCCTCTCATCCAATGAGGGGTTCCCAAAGCTTTTGGCATTATCGAGAAGGATGAGCATACTAGTGCTTTCATCATCTTGAAAGCTCTAATAGTGATGGTGGTCAGCATTGCCAATCAGGTAATCAAAGACAGAGTTGTCAATGATGTCCAAGAGGTGCAGGCCTGAGTCATATGGGGACTTTTTTTCACAGCATCACAACAGCTTTCATCATACTCCCACCTGGCCAACTTGCCTTGCTGGTAAGTCCCGCCCCAGGGGTGTCAGTGTTTCTGAAGAGGCCATACATCTGGAAGCCAAAGTGTGAGAGATCCCTCCATCGTGTCTCTGTCGGCATATGCCAGCTCTATTTCTCAGCAGCGAAAGCACTTCCCATACAAACAAGTATTGTTTCCTATGGTTAGGAGGGTGCTCAACAGCTGCTCTGTGGCAACAGGCTTGATTTCTCTCCTTAGATTAACAAATCTGCCAAGCACCAAAGGAGCTCAGTGAAAACCCAGAATCTTGTCCAAGTGAAAGGCTGCCACCTCTGCATTATGTCTATCATAACCAGCATGTGGCTCCCCTCCCACCACATAGTCTCAGCTATACCACTTAGGTTTAAAGACAACTTTCTGTCCTCCTTCAAGTATCAGTAAGGCTTTCAGCTGCATCCCTTTATAACCCACATTAGCTTTAATGATTTTATTTGTGACCATGGTATGCATGATTGCCCCCAGCTCTGGGGTCTCTTCAGGGTACACTTCTCAGGGCACCACCCATTGGGCTGTGATCTCCCAAGCAGACTGCAAGCTGTAGTCCAGCTTGGGTGCTAGCTGTACTCGAAAGCCTGTCATCATTTGCTGAAAATCCTTCTGGTCCTCCCGGTTGGCAGCAGACATATCTAAGTTGTCAATCAGGAAAACTTTGGTGAAGATAAAGAATGGTCTCAATTTACCAATCAAAGACACAGACTGGAATAATGGATCAAGAAAGAAATCCAAAAGTATGTGGTATACAAGAAACAATTTAACCCAAAAAGAAACTCACAGACCAAAAATCAAAGGATGGAAAACAATATTCCATGCAACAGGAACCTGAAAAATAAAGCAGACGTATACTCAGACAAAATGGACACCAAGCCAAAACTGATCAAAAGAGACAAACGTCACTACATATTAGTAAAGGGAACAATCCATGGGAAGAAATAACAATTATCAACATATATGCACCAAACAATGGTGCACCCAACTTCATAAAACAAATACTACTCAACATAAAAGACCAGAAAAATATAAACACAATGATAGTGGAAGGTATAAATACCCCACTACAGTAAGACTTTGACTTATAAACATTCAAGTTGCAGACTTTCACAGCTGTACTGTACAGTACTCACTTTGTTGGCTTTCAAACGAATCTGACTTTTGAATAATTCTTCCAGAATGGAACTTGCATAAGTAGATTAACTGTATATCAAATATATCAATTAGACAAAAAATCAACAAAGAAATATCACAGCTGAACAAAACCTTCAAACAAATGGACTTAATACATATCTATAGAGTGTTACACCCAACAACCACAAAATACATTCTTCTCAGCAGCACATGGAACTTTTTCTGAAATAGACTATGTATGAGCCAATAAATCAAGCTTAAATGAACATATCATAGCACAATAAACTAGAAATTGATGACAAAAGAAAACACATAAATTATGCAAATATATGGAAATTAAACAATATGCTCTTAATTAAATAATGGATTACGGAAGAAATCAAGGAAGAAATAAAACAGTTCCTACAATTAAATGATAATGCCAGTACAACATGCCAGAACTTATGGGACACAATGAAAGCAGGCATAGAAGGGAAGTTTATAGTTGTGAATGCCTGCATCACACAAACAGAGTGAGCCCAAACAAATGACCTAACAATGCACCTTGAGGTCCTAGAAAAACAAGAATAATCTAAAACCAAAGATAGTACAAGGAAGAAAATTATAAAGATCAGAGCAAAAATTAATGAAATCGAGACCAAAACAAAAAAATCAATAAATTGAATTGCTGTTTCTTTGATAAAATAAACAAAATAGAAAAACTATTAATCAATCTATCCCCTCAAGAGGAGAGAATAGCCCCAAGTCAATGCAATTAGAAATGAAAAAGGTGAAATCACAACAGACACTGCCAAAATCAAAAAGATTATTAGCAACAACTTCACAGACCTGTAAAATTAGAGACATAAACCTGTATGTCAGTGATTTGGAGAATTCAGAAAAAATGATAGATTTCTAGATACATATGAAATAACAAAATGAAACCAAGAAGACTTAAAAACCCTGAATAATCCAACAACAGGCAATTAAATTGAAGCAGTAATAAGAAACCTACAAAATAATAAAATCCCAGATACTGATGGATTCATATTGGAATTGCACAAATCCTTCAGGGAAGATCTAACACCAATACTTCTCAAGCTCTTCAATAAAATTATAAAGGAATGAGTACTCCAAAAGTCATTCCCAGAAGCCATCATTACTCTGACTCTGAAACCAGACAAGTATCTGACCAAAAAGAGAACCATAGATCAATCTGTTTAACGACTATAAATGCAAAGCTCCTCCACAAGATACTGGCAAACAGAAGGCAAAAAGTCATCAAAAAGATCATACATCATGGCCAAGTAGACTTCATTCCAGGGATCCAAGGATGGTTCAATATATGCAAATCAATAAATGTAATACCTCAAGTAAACATAAGCAAGGACAAAAATCACATGATCATCTCAATAGATGAATAAAATACTTTGACAAAATCCAACATCCATTCATGATAATTTTAAAAACCTGAATAAAATAGGTATAGAAGGATCTAATCTCAATCTGATAAAAGCCATTTATGACAAACCTACTGTCAACATCATTAAATGGGGAAAAACTGAAAGCCTTCCCTATAAAATCAGGAAAAAGACAAGGATGTCTGCTCTCACCACTCTTGTTCGACACAGTACTCAAAACATTAGCAAGAGCAATTAGGCAAGAAAAATAAATGAAAGGGATATGTATAGGAAAGGAAGAAGGCAAATTTTCATTATTTGTAGATGGCATCATTCTGTACATTTAAAAAAACAAAAAATCCACCAATAGACTCTTAGAATAACTAAATTCAGTAATCAATACACAAAAATCAATAGTATTTCTGTACACTAATAATAAACCCATTGAGAAAGAAATTAGGAAAAAATATCATTCACAACAGCACCAAGAAAAATAAAATACTTAGGAATTAACCTAAGGAAGGGAACGAAAGACCTGAACAACAAAAATTTTAATACTCTAAAAAAGGAGATCAAAGAGGACATTAGAAAATGGAACAATATCCCCTAATCCTACATAGGCAAAACCAATATGATTATGATGGTCATACTTCCAATACTGATTATAGATTTAATGCAATCCCAATCAAAACACTGATAGCATTCTTCACAGAACTGGGAAAATAATCCTAAAATTCATATGGAACCAGAAGAGACCCAGAATAGCAAAAGCAATCCTGGGTAACAAGAACAAAGCAGAAGGTATCTCAATCCCAGACCTGAAGTTATATTACAAAGCTAATACAAAGCTACTACCAAGTGATAAATAAAAAGCATGGTACTAGCACAAAAACAGACATGAGGATCAACAGAATAGAATAGAAGATGCAGAAACAACTCCAAACACATTCAATTATTTCATCTTTGACAAAGGGGCCAAAAATATACACTGAAGAAAGAATGGCTTCTTTAATAAATGTTGTTGGGGAAAACTGGCTATCCACATGCAGAAGATTGAATCAAGACCCCCATCTCTCATCATATAGTAAACTAAAATCAAAATGAACCAAAAAACTAGATGTTAAAACAGAAACACTTAACCTGCTGGAAGATAAAATAGATAAAACTCTTAAAGACATAGGTTTAGGCAAAGATTTTCTGAATAGTACCCCAGGAAATAGTACTGAGAATCAACAAATGGGATCATATCAAACTTTAAAACTTCTGCAGAGCGCCAGAGATTTAGCCTAGTGGTGCCACCGCCTGCCTCGCAAGTGCAAGGATCCAAGTTTGATCTCCAGTACCAAAAAAAAAAAAAACTTGTGCAGAGCAAAGAAAACAGTGAACAGAGTGAAGAGACAACACACAAAATGGGAAAAAAATTTTGACAGCTACTTCTCAGAGAGAGGACTAATATCTAGAATATATAAAGAACTCAAAAAATTAGCCTCCCCAAAAGTCTCAATTAAAAAAATGGTCAAGTAAAATGAATAAACACTTCACAGAAGAAGAAAGACAAATGGTCAATAAGTACATGAAATGCTCATTATTACTAGCCATTAGAGAAATGCAAACTAAAGCAACACTGAGATTCCATCTTATCTCAGAAAGAATGGCCATCATCAAGATATCAAATAATAACAAATGCTGGTAGGGATGTAGGGGAAAAGGAATCATTTTACACTGTTGGAGAGAATGTAAACTAGTACAACTTCATTGGAAATCAGTATGGAGATTCTCCAAAAACTAAAACTAGAAATTCCATTTGACCCAACTATTCCCCATTAGGCACCTTCCTGAAAGAGTTAAAGACATCATATTACTGTGATACATGCATACCTATGTTTATAGGCACAATTCATAATGGGTAAATCTTGGAAATAGCATATGTGGCCATCAACAGGTAGATGAAGAAAATGTGGTACTTACACACAATGGAATACTACTCTGCCATAAAGAAAGATAAACGAGTCATTTGTAGGATAATGGATCCACCTTGAATCCATTGTATTAATTGAAAAAAAAACAAACACACAAACTTAAATATCACATGACTTCTCTTATATGAGAAACCCGGAAGCATAAATAAAAGATAAATAATAGGAAGTAGAGAGATAGTGATTCTCAAATAGAAAAGGGATTAAGAGATGAGCGGGGAGAGTGGAGGGGAAGGGAATGAAAACAGGAATCAAGACATGTTATGTACCCATATCAACTCTCCATGAGGAATGTAAACATATACTAATAAAAAGTAAATTAAAAATAAAAATATACCCTCCATACCCAAACCAAATGAACTATTTCTACCACATTATTTGTTAAACTCATTTCAACTTTTCTAAAACAAGAGTGAATTCATGATAGTTTTTACCCTAATCTATGTGTACTTAAAAGGACTTTTTTTCATATAAGAAGACTATAACTTTTATCATTATTTTTCAAAATACTTTCAGTTTAGGTGCTTTGCCGTGTATACATGAAAATATATTAGAAATTATAAGGCTACTCTTAGATGTTACAACTCAAGCAATCCACTGCTATCCAACAGGCAGAATTCAGCAATGCTGATAAACATCTTACAACACACAAAACAGTTCCCCTCCACACCCAAAAATTAATTGTCTGTCCCAAAATACCAATAGTGCTGAAGAAACTCTAGGCTAGACTCACCTGGACCCTTGACACTGTTGCACAAGTTAATGGTGAGGTCATCAACAATAGTGGAGAGTGACTCAAAATCTGCCACATTGTATGTGTGGATATCATCAGGATCCGTGGCGATCATCTTCAATTCACCTTCATCAGCGTTCTTAATACCTTGAAAATGGATACATAAAAATTGAAAACATTCTCCGAAAAAAGCTAATGGAATAAAGAAAGTATTTAGGTGTTTTTGTTATTAATGGCTGCTTTAGGCAAACTGAAGGTTTAATAACTTGTTAACTGGACCATATATTTTATTCTCCTTAGGAATAAAATGACTACTCATCAGTAATTATAAAATAGAAACAAAAAAATTATCTAGTCTCAAAGGAATTCTAAATTGCCTTCTAAGTGCTTCTAGCACCAATTTCCCACCAAAGAATGTCTTTTCAGTGTTTATTTTTTTTAATCTGGAATGTAAATAACAGTTATGGAAAAGAAACAAGAATCTGTACAAAACCAAACAGGGATTTTTGTGAATCCTATCAATAGTATATATTTCTTCTTAATCCATTACTTTTCCTTAAAAAAGAAATTTTCTTAAAAAAGAAATGCAGCTGTGTCTCATTGCAGGGGGGAAATGAACTGACTCCCTGGAACATCATTTTGATGAATTATGTCTTGAGAAGATACGTTTGTTGGTTTTCCCATACTTTCAGCAATATCTTTAACTACACGAATATCCTCACCATCTCTACCCCAGGGCACCGCTATCCTTCTCTGTGCTTACCAACAGCAAACAGCTCCACGCCTTCGTCCTTGAGTTTCTTGGACGGTGCCTCAACATCATCTTGCGATTTTCCATCAGTAATGAGAATGCCAACCTTGCGAGCGCGAGGCCGCATGCCAGCCTGGGTCTTGAAGTTCTGTTGGCGAATAAAATTCAAAGCCAAACCTAGGGGGAAGTTAAAAGGGAGTCAGTCTAACCTCTTCTCTGCCAGGGCCTGTGGAAGGCTCCGTTGAGCGCACAGAGCCCCAGGGCGCCCGGCTCACCTGTGAGAGTGTTGCCTCCTTTGTAGGGTAAGTTTGCCACCGCTTGCAACAAACTCTTCTTGTCTCTGTGAGCATTTAACTGCCACTCCGTCCTGGGGTCTCCACTGTACTGAGCAAGGCCTAAAAGAACACTATCAGCATCGGGGTATATAGAAAATCACAATGAAAATGTCCAAATCTCTTCAATTTGGGGAGAACCTACCAATTTGCACTCTTTGGGGGCCAATCTCAAAGGCTTCTACAATACGAGAAATGAAACTCCTCACAGTTCTAAAATTCGCCCGGCCGACGCTCCACGATCCGTCCACCAACAGCATGATGTCGGCTTCCGCTCTGGTGAGACACTCCATCCCTGTACCGGCAACCGCAGATGGGCTGTGAGGAGCAGGTTGCTGGCAGGTCGCTCCCTAGCCATGCCGCTGCCACCCCCAACCCTCTGTCCCCAGTATCTCTTGTTTCAACACTAAAACTCAACTCAGTGACTTGGAGCACCTGACTCTGGAAATCTGTCCACGTAATTTATTAACTCCAAATAACATTCACCCTTAAAAATCAATTCCTCCAAACATTAAGTTAGTAGCAAATCTTTCCTTCCTCTTTTGACTATATTTCTTGGCCAGTCTATGGACCATGGGGACTAGAATTAGAGCCTCATAGGCAATTGTTAAGTTCCTCCAAAACAGCTGTGTTGTCGTTTGGTCCAAGGACTAACTCCCCCAGTCTTCCATGATCCCTCCTAGGGTGAAACGTGACTAACCCTTCACTTCCCCTGGGGCAGGTTCCCAGTCACTCAGAAACTTAACATAGTTGAGTCACATGTTTTGAGGTTTTGAGGTTTCTGGGAGACTTAGATAGAGACGCTGTAATAATAAAAACATTTTAAAACATCCATAAGACCAGGGTTTGGGGATTTTCTATTAGCCCCTAAAAAGTATTTACAAGAAATGTTGGGCCAGAGATTTAGCTCAGTGGTGCTGCCGCCTGCCTCGCAAGCGCAAGGGCCCAAGTTCAATCCCCAGTACCAAAAAAAAAAGAGAAATATTAAGTCTGATGGAACAAGATAACATGTTGAATAAAAGTCCTAGAAACAGAGTGCTATTCAACAAGTGTAAATAATTCTTACAATTCAGGTTAGTTTAGCATTAACAAGTAGAATCATTTAACCAGGAACTAGATTGGCAAAATAATATGCTAATGAGGCATCCTATCTAATAATTATAATTTAAGATATTACAGATTCAATTTTAAGCAGTTACAAATGAAGTAGACATATCATAAGTTTTCTTTTAAAACAGTCCATACACACAAAAAATTATTATTTTGAACTTGCTGTTTCTAATTCCTCAGCCTCCTTCTTATAAATCAGAAGAACTGTGATGTCCTATGTGGTCTGGAGTTCAAGTCACTTTAACATTGTCAAATATCTCCTGTGGCACTGCCCTGAGGAGATACAACAGGCAGCTTCCCCTCTGCTGGTATCCAGTCCCAATTCATGATTTTCATTGCATTAGCATCTGTGGACCATGTCCCTGAGTCTCAGGTGAAAGCAATCCTAAAGATGTCCCCTGGGAAGCGCCCATGGGGCTATGTGAGTTACCCATACCTTGGGATTTAGCAGCCACAGAAATACCAGATCTCTTCACAGATCTGAAAGTCCTTTCTGCAGGACTTTGCTTCCCGCACAGAGGGCAAACAAGACAGAATGGAGGAAGGTTCATGCCTTCTCTTATTTCCTGAGACATTTGAGCAGTTTTCATATACTCTAACTGAACATTTCATTTCTTCCAAGTCAGCTTCTAGTTCAAAAGAGGCTTTTCTGTTCACTAACATTTAAATCAATCAACCTCTCCAAAAAATACTGAAAAGTTCTTAGATGTTTGTCTTCTAAGACATGAAAGTTTATTTACAGTTTCTGCTAACACATTAGCTTTTTGCTAAGTAAGATGCATCTGTTGGGGAAATTGTCAACCTCAATTATCTTAAGGCTAAGATAGTTTTGGAAAAAGGTACAATGGAGAAGAAATTTTTTTAAAATCCTCTAAATACAATACAGTTTTATAATTTCTGAGCTGTATGAATTTTATCTTTACCTTTACTAATAAATTTAGGTATGTTTGTCATATCTGACCTAAGTTTACAACATGGCTTCTCTAAAGACAAATGAATTTCTATCAGACATAGAGAATACATTTCAGCTAAGTTCTTAAACATCAGTCCATATGTTCCTGACATAATATTTTATTTATTCCCATGAAAACCAATCATATGACTATCTGAGAAATATACCTTTTCCCATATTTAAATTTCCTAAAGGAGATTCATTTTTTCTGAAAACTGGTTAACTTAACCATATTTAAGTTTAGACCTACCCAACTGAGCCTGACAATCGTAAGAAGAAAATGAATTCCTTGATAACTCAGACAAAAAGTTTTTAGAATTTAAATCAGGATGTGGGACTTAACTGAAAATCCTTATTACCCTTCCTCTTCTTTTTCTTTACCAGGAAAATCACCCAAATCTTCTATTTCTTTCTAATAGAAAAAAAAAATACAAGAATGCTCCATTTCTTTTCCCATTTCCTAAAATCCTCTCAAAATAAAAGGAATAAAGGTTTTTCCTACAAATGCTTAGAAGTTCCCATGCTTAATAAATGATTTTTTGTTTGCTTAGGTTTTGTTGGGTTTGTTCCTAATGGAATTTACCATTTAGAGCAGTGTTAGGTTCATAGCAAAGCTGAGCAGAAGGTACCAAGATTCCCCTGGTGCCCTTCCCTGCCACACTCACAGTCTCTCCCAGTATCAACATCACCACCAAAGCAGTGCGATTGTCAAAATCACTATTGACACATCCTTATCACTCAGACAAACAATCAAGAAAGCTTCACACAACCTTCACCAGCCCTGTGGTAATAAATGCTGACAGATCAATCATAATTATTCACAAGAATCAATATCAATGAAATAGAAGTATACTTGACCCACCAGAAAACTGAGTGGGCTTTTGATTTAACCAAATAGAATAGTAATAAGAGGATTAATTTAGGATTAGCCTTGTTGCCTAAGAATCATAATCTCAAGAGCCACTTATCATTTATCAAACATTTCTAAGTGATTAGGCACTAAATTTTGTTAACAGTGTAAATCAAACTTAATGGTGTGTGCTTTTATTTCTAAAAAGTTTGGATCTGAAATAGCAATAAACTCTGCCTTTGTGATTATCTTGCCCACAATACTACAGCCACCATGATTTTCCATAGTGCCACTGCTGACCGATCTCTTCCAGAATGGGATTTTTCTCATCATCAGCTGCACTTCAAAAACCCAAACCAAAACAAAAATACCAGGAAACAGATTCAACTTAGGGATGGTTGTAGATGATACTAAATATTTATTAAACTTTTTTTTAAAAGAAACTTTGATCATGATGTATGATCCTTTTGATGATTTGTTGCATTCTATTTGCCAATATCTTATTGAGCATGTTTGCACCTGTGTTCATTAAGGAGATTGACCTATAGTTTTGTTTTGTTTTTTAACTGGGTCCTTATCTGGTTTGGAAAACAGAGTAATGCTGGCTTTCAGAAATGAGTTTGGAAGCACTCCTTCTCTTTCAATTTCATTACAGAATTTCAGGAGTGTTGGTGTTATAATTTCTCTGAACTTCTTGTAGAATTCAGGAGTGAATCCATCAGGTCCTGGACTTGTCTTGGTGGTGGATTTTTTTTTTATTAAGGCCTCAATTTCATTGCTTACTATTGGATTGTTCAGGGGGGTTTTGTCTTCTTGGTTCAGTTTTGGTGATTCATATGTGTGTAGGAATCTGTTCATTTCTTCAAGATTCTCCAATTTGTGGGAATACAATGTTTCATTGTAGTTACTAAGAATCTTCTGGATTTTGGGGGTGCATTGATGTGAAGCTTTTCTCTCCTTCTTTTGGTTAAGGGTCTATTTTGTTTATTCTTTCAAAGAACCACCTCTTCAAGTCATTGATTCTTTATAATTTCCACATTGATATTCATGATTTCTATCCTTAAACTAGGTTTCAGTTTGGACTGTTGTTGTTTTTCAAGTATCTTGAGTTCATCATTAGGATATTTATATGAGCTTGCTCTGTTTTTCTAATGTGAACATTGACTCCTCTTAGGACTGCTTTCATTGTATCACATAAGTTCTGCTGTGTTGTACTGGCACTGGCGTTTGATTCCAAGAATTGTTTAATTTCCTCTGTGATCCACTGAATGTTCAGGAGTGTGTTACTAAGTTCCCAGCTGTTTATAATCTTTCTATGGTTTCTTTTCTGACTGATTTCTACTTTTAATGCACAATGATCTCACAGTGTACATGAGACGATTTCAATTAATATGTATTTATTTAAGGAGGCTTTGTGAATTAGAAGGTGGTCTATTTTAGAGAAGATTCTGTGAGCTGCTGAGAAGAATATATGTTCTATTTTGAAAAGGTAGACTACTGTAGATAGTTGGTGAATCCATTTGTTCAAAAGTAGGGTTCAGATATTTCTTTGTTGATTTTTTACTTACTTGATCTGTCTCAATGAAAGTGGTTCCACATATGCAAATTAATCAATTTAATACATCACATAAATAAAAGCAAAGACAAAAATCTCATCATCTCAATAGATGCAGAAAAAGCCTTTGACAAAATCCATTATCCATTCATGATAAAAAAAAAACTGAATACAAAAGTTAAAGAAAGACCTTATTTCAATCTGACAAAAGCCATCTATGACAAACATACTGTCAGCATTATATTAAATGGGAAAAATCTGAAAGCTTTCCTTCTAAAATCAGGAACAAGTCAAGAATGTCCATTGTCAATACTACTGTTTAACATAGCACTCAAATTATTAGCCAGATCAATCAGGCAAGAGAAAGAAATAAAAAGGATATATATAGGAAAAAAACAAATTTTCATTATTTGCAAAAGATATGATCCTATACATAGAAGACCCAAAAAAGAATCCACTAATAGATGCCTACAATTAATAACAAAAATCAGCAGTAAAAAATCAATGCAGAAAAATCAATAGCATTTCTATACACCAATAATGACCTCACTGAGAAATAAACTAGGAAAAAATAACATTCACAATACCATCAATGAAAATTAAATACCTAGGTGTTAACCCAACCAAGGATATGAAAGACCTCTATGATAAAAACTACAGCACTCTGAAAAAGAATATCAAAGAAGATGTCAGAAAATGGAAAGGAGCCCCCTATTCTAGGATAGGCAGAGCCAATATTGTCAAAATGGATATATTATCAAAAATTTATTATCAAAAATTAATTTTATTGGTATGTTTTAGACATACACAATGAACATATTCATCATAGGGAATTTGTACCTCTACATGACATATCTTTCTTCTTTTTTTCCCTTTCCCTTCTCCCTCTTCAATCCCTTTTCTACTCCTTATTTACAATAGTTTTGCTTCCATTTTCCTTCTATTCTCTTTTTTCCTTCTCCCTTCTTTCCTTTCCCCCTCCCCACTCCCTTGTTCACCTTCCCATTTCAACATTTTCTTCCCATTTCCCAATATCTATCATACATTTTGGTCCTTATCTACACTTCCAGTTTCTCACATCAGAGAAACAATGTGGTATTTAAACATCCAATTTATTTCACTTAAGAGTATGGTCTCAAGATGCATCCATTTAGCTAGAAATGTTTCATGCTTCTCCTTCTTTATGGCAGAGTAGTACTCCATTTTATAAAAAAAAACACTTCTTCTCTATTCATCAATTGATGGGCATTTGGGCAGTTTCCAAGATTTACCTATTACAAACTGTGTCATTATAAACATGGATGTGCATATATCACAGTAGTATGATGGTTTTAATTCCTTCAGGAAGATACAAAGAAGGGGAATAGCTGGGTCAAATGTGACCTCTAGTCTTAAGAATTCCTCTAGTTTCAGGAATCTCTGCACTGATTTCCATTGTATTTGTTGCCCAGAATTGCTTTTGCTATTCTATGTCTCTTCTGGTTCTAAATGAATTTTAGGATTGTTTTCTCAAATTCTGTGAGACATGCTATTAATATTTTGACCAGGATTGCATTAAATCTGTTTAACAATTTTGCAAGTATGGCCATTTTCACTATATTGGTTTTTCCTACCCAAGAACAAGGGATATCTTTCCATTTTCTGACATCCCCTCCAATCTCCTTTTCAGAGTACAATTTTCAATGTAAAAGTCTTCTTTTTTTGTAAGATTGATTACTAGATATTTCATTTTGGGGGATGCTATTGTAAAAGGTGTTGCTTCCCTAATTTTCCCTCCATGAGTTGTTATTTGCATATAGGAATGCTAGTATTTTTGACTGTTGTCTTTCTATCCAGTTATGCTACTGAAGTTAGTTATTAAATCTAGAAGTCTTTTGGTGGTGTTTTGGGGGTATTCTATGTAGGACATCATGTCATCCACAAATGATGATAATTTAACTTCTTCATTTCCTATCTTTGTCCCTTTGATTTCTTTTTCTTATCTAATTGCTCTGGCTAATGTTTCCAGAAGTATATTGAATAAGAGTGGTGATAGTGGGCATCCTTGTCTGGTTCCTGATTTTAGAGTGAAAGCTTTTCAGTTCTTGACCATTTAGTATGATGTTGGTGGCTGGTTTGTCATGAGAAATCTGCTGTGACTCTGATGGGCTTTACTTTATAGGTGATTTGCTTCTTTTCTCTAACAGCTTTCAATATTCTGTTCTTGTGTTGAAATTCTGGAATCTTGGCTACTATATGCTTTGGGGTAGATTTTTTTAATCATGGCTAAGTGCAGTTCTATATTCCTCACTTATCTGTATGTTAAATTCTTTTTCCATGCTTGAGAAGTTTTCTGCCATTACTTCTGTAAACAGGATTTTTTGTGTTTGCACTATCTCGTGCTTTTTCATTGACTCCAAACAATCTTGTTGTTTGTGTTTTGTTTTGTTTTAAGACAGGGCCTTGCTATGCAGTTCAGGCAAACCTTAAATTCACTATTTAATCCAGTCTGGCCTTGACCTCATGGCAATCCTCCTGCCTCAGCCTCCAGAGTACTGGAACTATGGGCATACACCACCACAACCAGTCCTGATCAATCTTATTTTATTCTTCTTTGCATCATCTAGCAGCTGTTGGATTGATTTTGCCTAGTCCCTTGCTATTTTTAAGAAATCTTTCTTTTCATGATTGCTAACTGCAATCCTGTCTTCTATGTCTGATATTCTATTTTTACATTGGCTCATTCTGCTGTGTATACTTTCAGTGGAATTTTTAATCACCTGGATATCTTTTTAATCTGTTTCATGGATTCCACTTCTTTCCTATGTTAGGCATTCATGGCTTATAATTTTCCTAAGGTCTTTTTTTTTCTTTTTCTTTTTTTTTTTTTTTGGTACTGGGGATCGAACTCGGGACCTTATGCTTGCAAGGCAGGTGCTGGAACCACTGAGCTAAATCCCCAACCCTCCTAAGGTCTTTTTTTTTTCTGTATCTGCTCTAGAGTCACTGGCCATTCTTTCATTATGGTCACCATTTCTGTACTTACCTAAGAAATTATTTATTTGATTTTTTTTTCTAGAGCCTCATTCAGCTGCTTTGGTACTTCTGCTGTTACCATTTCAAAGAGTCCAGGTGGGTGGCTTTTGAATTGTCCCACCATTGTCCCCTGGGTTTGCCTTGGGTGAGATGAAAGTCTGGGGTTGCATCTTGCTTCTGAGTCTTCTCATTTTCTTTTTTTTTTTAAGTTTAATTTCTGGGTTGATGCTTCTAAGTTGCTTATGGCAAATAGCTTTATTTTAAGTTTGAGAATCCTTAGGAAATGACTACGTCTCAGAGATGTCTTCCAGGTGTAGCTGCCTTTTGGGTTTTGAGTGTGTGGCAAGATCCTACCTCTTCAATTTAGTGGGGATCAGAAGTTGTTGCCTGTTTGGTCTATCACCCAGTTCTTTGGCCCTGGCCTATAGTAATGCTTATGACCCTTGGGCAATCTCAGTCTTACAATACCAGTGAGAACAACTGACTAGAACAGTTATGTCACCTTGGCTAAAGTAGTACAATCAGCAATAACAATAGCATCACACAACCTAGAAAATGACAAACTGTGGTAATTATTAATTTGTCAGCTTTAACAATATGAACTATATTTGTGGTTATATAACAAAATCTAAAACAAACCAGAAAATTGTATACAGTAAATATGCCCTCACTATGGTGGTTTTGCCCTCAGAGGACAAAATATTAAAAAGATTAGGGGGAAAAAACAGAGACATAGAGGGCCATGGATTTAGCTCAGTGGTGTCACCACCTGCCTCTCAAGCTCAAGGTCCTGAGTTTAATCCCCGGT
This sequence comes from Heterocephalus glaber, assembly GCF_000247695.1. The sequence goes on along the minus strand of NW_004624819.1, from coordinate 6,829,273 downwards.
ACCAAAAAAAAAAAAAAGTTAGCAAAAATAGAGACATAGAAGAAAAGGAAGAGATTAGAAGCAAGGCTGGAGTACAAAGGAAGATTACATCAACTTTGGGAAACTGGTGAAGAAGACAGGCAGGAAAGAGAGAAGGAAGAAATAAAAACAAGTACAGAACAGAAAAATAAATAAAATGAGAAACAATGTTCACACTCATAGAAACAAGAATAAACCATCAAGAAATAAAAGGAAAGAAGAAGAAGAAGAAAATAATTGTCCACTTCAGGACATATGTCTGCTGTCACTGGTAGACAGAGTAGGCAGACAGAGTGCAGATCTGTGGTGATTAACACCAGAAAGCCAGCCATAGATTTATGGCAGGGTAGTGGATAATGCCAGCAAGACTGCACCTTTACTTCCACTGAAGTTCAGCTTGGTTTCTGGCTGTGAGGCTGGAACCCAATTTGTTCAGCCTGCAATATTCTATGTGTCTTCTGCCAGCTTAAACTCTGCTCCCTGCTGGCTTGAACTCAGCTCCTTGACTTCCTGCTGACTTGAACTCGGTTCTGCTTAACCCTGACACTGGTAGACTCTAGATGGAGCTAGCCTGCAGCTCCTCTGAATTCTGAGCTCAGTGCGCCCCTCTCCAAGATGGCTATAGCCCTGTTGCCTTCTCCTGGGGAGCATCTGAACTCAAATAACTCACCAGCCACTGCAATCTGATGTATCCACTGCTCCATTCCAGTAATGCATTTCTCTGTGGAGACCTCTTATGTCACCAGTAGTCACTATACATCTGTAGGTTCGAGCCAAAATACGTAATAGCTAAATCTTGTAAGTGGCCTGCATGTCCATTAACAGATGAATGGATAAAAGAAATGAGATGTTTATATATAATGGAGAACTACTCTTCTATAAAGATAGATGAACTTGGGTCACTTGTAGGAAAATGAATTCACCTTAAAAATATAATGTTAAGTGAAATAAATCAGGCACACAACCTTAAATATTGGATAGTTTCTCTCATATGAGAAACAAAAAGTATAAACAGACAGCAAAACAAAAGACAGATAAAAGGAAGCAGGGAAATAGACCTTTTGCAAATGGGACAAGGATCAGAAGATGAAAGGAAGAAGGGGGAGGGGGTGTAAAAAGAGAAGATGTATTAGGTGCATGTACCAAACACTCACAATGAAAGTAGTCATCATGTACTGCAAACATGCACTAATAAATAAGAAAGAAAATTTTGTTCTTTGAATTGAAAGCCACATCCACTTGGGGAAATCTATATAAAATTTTGGACCTACAGAAAGCCCTTGCAGGTTGACTCCAAGTCTCTGAATAGAAGAAACGTTCCTCCAAGGTGTGCTCTTTACCACCTGCTCTTGAAGGAGGAAAACATATTGGAAAAGCAGCAGCCTCCAAAGTGGACGCCTGGCTCTGTTTCCAGGCTTTCCATTCCCTGCATTTACCAGGGAGGAATCCTATTACTATTCCTGTGTACAGGATGTGGTTTTAGCTGAATTAATACAATAAAATGAAATGGATGAGCAAGGGGGGCAAAATCTTCTATTCTTTTAACTTAGTCACAAGTGTAATTTCACAAATTTTTCAAGTTTACCACAGATAATGCAATAGGATAAATATGTTAGTAATGGGACAAATATGTTAATAAAATCAGGCTGGCAGCTTTTTTTGTAATATTTCACTGTATGAGAAAGCTCTGGTGTAAATGGAAAAAGACTGTTTTTGATTATTTCAATTTAGTTACAAATTAACTATCTTTTAGGCAAATTCAAAATCATCTAGCTTTTCTGCTTCTTAGGAAATGGGAAACTGTAGTTTTTAAAACTTTATTTTACTTCCTTCATATCTTGCTTAGAGGTATTTTCTAACCAAATGCATGTGTTCATGTGTGTGCATATACTCATACAAGTTCATAGATGTTCTATGCTACTTGTACAGAGCTATAAATATAAACAATTAACCACTTACTGAGCCTAGAAAAATCACAGTCCAGTGGAATGTTTGCTGTACAACCCCAGGCAGATTTTGCTATTGGATCTTTGACAAAGGGGCAGAAAACATACACTAGAGGAAAAATGGTCTCTAGTGAATGGTACTGGGAAAACTGGCTATCTGCACCATAAGATTGAACTAGACCCATATCTCTTACCATGTAGTAAACTACTATCAAAATAGATCAAAGATCTAAATGTTAAAACAGAAATATAATCTGCTGGAAGATAAAATAGGTACAACTTTTGAAGGCATTGACAGGAAAAGACTTTCTGAACAGAAACCCAGTGGCAGGAGAAATAGTACTAAGAATCAACAAATGAAATCATTTCAAATTAGAAGCCTTCTTCTCAGGAAAGAAAACAGCCAACAGAGTGAAGAGACAACACACAGAATGGGAAAAGGTTGCCAGCTGTTCCTCAGACAGAGGACTAATATCTAAAATATGTAAAGAACTCAAAAAAATTAGACCTTCCAAATTAAAAGACCCAAACATCCCGAGTTCAATCCCTGGTACAAAAAAAAAAAAAAAAACAAAGCAAGGGCAACTGAAATGAATAGACCCTTCTCAGAAGAAGTACAAATGGCCAGTACATACATGAAAAAAAAAAAATGTTCAACAACTCTGGGTATCAGAGAAATGCAAATTAAAACAACACTGAGATTCCATCTTACTTGAGAAAGAATGGCTACCATTAAGAAATCAAATAACAGAGCCAGGGATTTAGCTCAGTGGTTCCGTCACCTGCCTCGCAAGCACAAGGACCTGAGTTCAATCCCTTGTACCAAAAAAAAAAGAAAGAAAGAAATCAAATAACAAATGCTGATGAGGCTGCAGGGGAAAAGAAACACTTCTACACTGTTGGTGAGACTGTAAACTAGTACAACTTCTATGGAAAGCAGCACAGAGATTCCTCCAAAAACTAAAACTAAAAATGCCATTTGATCTGTAGGTATCTTCTGGAAAGAGTTAAAGATATCATATTATCAGTGACATATCAGTGATCCATGCATACTCATGTTTATAGTAGCACAATTCATAATAGATAAATCTTGGAATGTCCTATACATCCATCAATAGATGAATAGGTAAAGAAAATGTAGTATTTACACACAATGGATTTCTACTCTACCATAAAGAAGGACAAACTTGAGCCATTTGTAGAAAAATGGATGCACCTTGAGACCACAATGTTATGTGAAATAAATCAGACATACAATCTTAAATACCACATGGTTTCCCTTATATGAGAAACCCAAAATATAAATAAATAGTAGAATAAAAGATACACAATAGGAAGTGGAAAGATAGAGGTTTTCCAAATGGGAAGGGAATCAAGAGACAGAGGGAGAGGGGAGGGGTGGAGGGAAAGAAGGGGAAAGGAGCTATGTTATGAACACATACAAGTCCACACAAGGAATATGATCATTATGTAATGCAAACATGCACTATTAAAAAGTGAAAAATGAAAAAGAATGTTTTCTGTAAAATTAAAAGATGTATTTTGTTATATAAAAATACCTTAATTGACAAAATACCTTAATTTTTGGAATTAAGAAAATTTAGAATGAGTAGCAAGAAGATGCAGATGATTGTTAAAAGATTAAAAGATATAACCAAGAAAAAAACTGTTAAATTATTTCCAAGATACTCTCCATAAAGAAATATTCACTAGTATTAATAATCTACACTTATTCTCTAAAAAATAAACACTCAAAAGTTTATCCTTTTAAAAAATCCTATGAACAATTTATGCTGAAAATTTGTGAAATACATATGAAAAAGAAAACTTCAACAGGTCAAAAGAGAAGGAAAAACTTGCCCAAAATTCTGAATGCTGCTGCAGATATAAAGATTACAAGCTTGGGTCCAGGGATTTAGCTCAGTGGTTCCGCCACCCTCACAGGCTCAAGGACCCAA
>NW_004624819.1:6799797-6825251 GCF_000247695.1 Heterocephalus glaber | reverse complement strand
AAAAAAAAAAAACCAGAAGATTACATGCTTTTATTATTTGGGGTATGTCTCAGTAGTTAAAGCAATTTCCACTTCAGCCTTTTTTTTTTTTTTTTTTGGTACTGGGGATTGATCTCAGGAAATTGTGCTTGTAAGGCAGGTGCCGGAACGACTGAGCTAAATCCTCAGGACCCATTTCAGCCTCTTATTGGCAACGATTTCATGCAGCCATTCAATTATCTCTAAAATATTGACAAAAGTTCTATTCCCCAGCACCCGTTCTAAAGTTAGTAAGTTATTTCCTCTTGATAAACTTTATATTCATGTAGTATTTTACAGTTCCCTAACAATGTCACTTACATTCTCCTATTTGATCTCCAGAATGACCCCTGGGAGGAGGATGGTCTCCTCTTTATGGATGGAAAAACTGCAGCTCAGAGGCTCAAGGTTGATATCAAGGTCACACAGCTAATAGCAAAACCAGACTTTCCTGGTTATCAGTACTTACAAACTGGCATTTAATCTTTTATTTAAACCTACTTGTAAAAACAGATTGCAAAGATTATTGGAAGTAAACTCTTGATCACTATTGTTTTGACTAGAATAATTTTTTTCATTTGTTTTGAATTATTGACTATGTGTTTAAGTGTTCAGTCAAGACTGAACTCCAGATGTGTGGAACAATGCCCAAAAGTGAACCGGGAAAGGGAACTCGTAAGAAGAGTCAAAGACCCAAGACTATGTCCTGGTCACCTTTGGATCAAAGGGCAGAGCTCAATTTCTGGCACAGAGTAGACACTCAGTAAGTGGTCACTGGCTACGACAAATAGGTGTGATAAAGCTGGCTCCAGACCTGCTGGAGGATCTAGGAGCAAACTAGCTCGTGACTCTTATAGGGAAGCAAAGAAATGATCCATACCCAGGAGAAAGTCATACCTCAGAAACAAATAAACTAAGTTCAACAGTTTTCAGTAACACAGGAAAGTTACTTTTTCTGTATATAAAAAGAATTGACAAAGTATATTATTCCATAATGCTAGAATCAAAAGGCTTTGTTCATGATGAGATAACTTTTACTTAACAAACTATACTAAAGTTTTCTTTCTTTATAGCTGCCAATTCTTGCTCAATTCTAAGACAGACAGTGTGAGTTCGAAAGTTATCCTCTGAAAAGCGTCAAAGTCTTCCACTGTGAACACATGGATCTTGGTGGGAGGAGAGGCAATAGCTTCCAACTCTGAGCAAACTGCATCCTTCACAAAAACTGCAAAGATTTCAACATCTGAGTTCCCGCTTTATGGCAAGGTCTCTGAAGGCGTCTGATGACTTCCCGTCCGTGATGGGAATTGGTACATGACTTCTCCTAAGCTTACTAGGCACAAATATCTTCTCTCTGACATAAGGCATTGCCTTGCCAGTGTTCGTAGATCCTCCTCTGTAGGGGAAGGTGTTTGTTGCCTTAATTATGTCTTTTACTTTGGTAAACCACTAAGAAAGACCACCTCACCTAGGGTCGCTGCACAGAAAGCCCTCTGGGCAGCCACTGTGATCTCAGAATACTCAAGTGACCCAGCCAGTAGGACTGCACTTCTCTAACTGCGCCATACCTCCTGAAGACTCTGCTTTTCCTAATCTCAGATGTTTGTACCTGCAGTTCTGAACTAGAAAAAACAAATTTTTAAAGGTCAGTGTTGTCCTGAAACAGCCCTACATCGTGTATATAAAAACACAGCCACCCTGAAACTTCTACAGTGGTGCGTGCAGAAGTTTCTCCCTCCACTTCACTGGGAGCTGGTTTAATTTTTTAAATGAGATATCTTTTATTAAATTATTGCATTTATCTTGCGGAGTAATAAGACTAGTTTGGTCTCCACTGCAAACTGAGAAATGTTCCCGTGGGGTTAAAGTCTGGTCCCGTGAATACTGAGAACCTGAGGCATCCAATGCGCACAACAAAGTGAGCAACAGTACTTCGAAGTCTACTGAGCCCACACCCATCTGCAGCCCACCCGGAGCTGAGGTCAGTCGCTCCGCTTCTTCCGGGAAGAGGCGGCCCAGGGACTCTGGTCACTTGTGTAGCCCTTCCCAGCAGCTCTTGGAGCCCGGAGAGGCGCGGCTGGGAGCTCTTTCTCCTGCGCGTCCCCGAAAGAGGTCGCCGCCGGTGCAGCCGTCACCCTCCCGGCGGTCGGTCCTCGGCCGCGTCTGCGTGGGTGGCGTCGTGGACAGCACACCGTAGGGACAAGCACAAGGGGACGACAGCGCTGCACGGGACTTAGGACCAAGCAGGAGACAGGAAGGGCCAGAAGCGCTGGACACAGAGCCCAGAGGAGGAGCGAGAGCGCGCGGAGCAGGAGGAGCCAGGGACAGAGCAGGACAGAGCGGTCCCGTCCCTCTCCGCAGTGCGGTGGGGAGGGAGGAGGAGCCTTTACCTTCCGCCTCGACGGCCGACAGGAGCAGGGCCGCGCCCAGGGCGGCGAGCGCCGGGGGGAGCCCGGTCCGCATGCTGCTGACTCTGCGCTGCGGCGCTCGGAGGGGCTGCGGGAGGAAGCGGGGCCTTCGTCACCGGCCGGCAGCTGAGCCGGGCAGACCCGGAGCACGGACAGGACAGGGCGGGCCACACCGCCGGCCAGCACGTGACGGGACCGTGGGGCCACGGAAGACCGGGCCGGCGCAGCCAGGAGGGGGAGCTCAGGTTGGGAGGGGGATGCTGGGTCCCCTGACCCGGTTCTTCAGCCTCCAGGACGGGCTGACAGCCCCACGCCCCTGTACCCTGCTGGGTGACGCTGCCTGGGTCATCTCACCCCCCACTCAACCGCCGGCCTCTCTCCGGCCAGGGTTTCATTTGGCTGCTTTTTCTTGCTGGTGATCTCTTCGGGTAACTGCGCTTTACTGGTCTCAGAGTAATTTGGAAAGGCATAATAAACCTCTTTACTCTCCGTTTCCTTCATTTTAGATGGAAAATTTCGACCTGCGAATATGCAGGTCTTCCAGGTCGGAAATGGGTTACCCAGAATTATGAAAGGCCCAGCTGAAACCCGAAATAAAGATGAAGGTAACAACTCTGAAATACAACATAAAAAGGCACAAGGGAATAGGAGAGGAAAAACAGCCTTGTCTGTTTACTGAAAATATTTTTGATAAAAACTCTTGGTAATAAAAAGAGCATTACAAGTTATTGTAAACCCCCCCCCCCCATGAATGGCAATGGCAGAGATTCAAGAACAGGTCCCTGGGGACCACGCACCCTGTCCCGTCCCTGCTAACACAGGTCGATCTCTGAACCGCCCAGTTCACGTAGAGGAAGTCATATAAACAGCTCGCACACGCGTACACGCGGGTGTCCCCTGTCTCCCACCTGCTGCCCTAGCCGCAGCGACCTTGACCTAGGTCAGCCCAGGAGAGCTTACCGCCCATTTCGGTCCTGTCCCACCCCACACCAGCATTCTTTATAAGTCTGCGGAGTCCGATGTGGAGGGGGTCGCCCTCAGGGTTGCCGAGGACGCTAGGTTTGGGTTTGTTTCAATTCCGGGGTCCCAGGTCCCCGCGTAGCAAACGGACCGGCCCTCGGCGCTCTGTGGTCCTTGAACTGTAGGATTCGAGACGGCAGAGGCCACGGAGACCTCGCCGAAGCCTGGGGGGGGCGGTGCTGAGCTGCACTGGCGACTCCAAGGACCCCGCGCCGCGCGTCCCCAACACCCGTCTCCGAGACCCGCAAAGCCGTGTCCTCGGGGTCCTAGAGTTCAACGCCACTGCTCCGGATACGGGGTACGCGGCATTGTCATCTGTACACCAACAACCTCCGTCAAACATTGAGCAAGAGGCTGAGTGCGCGCACGGCCGTCCTGTATCCGCTTTTAAGAACAGCTATATTTCCTTCCCTCTCTCCAAAACCCTGGATAAATCGCAAATCCCCGTGGGCCAGGCCGGTATCTCACACTCCCCCATACAGCCATCTACAAGATCCTTAGCTGGAAGCAAGTTTTGCCGAGTTGTCTTCGAGGAGGACAGGATAGAGGAAAATCCAAGGAAACCAGGCTTACCTAGGTAGGCAGAGACCGGGCGGCAGAGAAGGGGAGGCAGAGTGCTCGGTGACCCTCGCGCCGGGCGTCCCCGCGGCCGGAACGCGGGCGGCAGTGGGAAGGTGACCGAGGAGGGGTTGGAGGAGCAGCGCAGACACGGGGCTTCTGCAGCTGCCGAGTGCGCAGAGGCCGGGCCGGCGCCTTAAGAAAAGGCTGGTCCGGACCCAGATGACTCGGCTAGGAAGCTTCCGGAAGGTGGAAGGCTGCCAAGGGTGAGGTCTGCTCCCGGGGGGTGGGGGTTAGCTGTGAGAACACAGGCAGGCCTGGAGCGTTCCTGTATTTTTCTAGATTAAGAACAATGGGAAAGGGCAGGGGATTTAGCTCAGTGTTTTCGCTGCCTGCTACGCAAGCTCAAAGACCCGAGTTCGATCCCCCGGTCAAAAAAAAAAAAAAAAAAGAACAATGGGAAAGAGGAGGGCTTCGCGTTTTCAGAACTGCAGGACGCCTAACCCATTTACCCCCGCTCTACCCCACCCCCTCCTCCCCATCTTCCTGCCCCTACCTCCCTCCCCCGGTCCTGGGTGAGCTTAAACTGATCTCTGGGGTTTCCATGAACTAAACGCGAGAAGCAAGCTGCCGGCTGTCCCGACTGCAGGCAGCCCGCGGGCTCAGAGCCGGGGTGACCTTCCCCGGCTGTCACCCCGGGAGCTCAGCGAAGGACTCTGGGAGCTTCCGGGACTCAAGAGGGAGGGAAAGGGGAGCTGTGGAGCCTCGGGGGTCCTCAGAGCCTAGAGCCACTCGGGAATGAGGTCCATCCACCCTGAAATTCTTAGTCCAGTTAGAGCAAACCCTGGCCCCTTTTTACACAGCCCCCCCCCCCCCGCGCGCACCCCTAGCCCTGAGCGGGGAGTTTGGCCCTGAAGGCTGCCACGTTGTGCCTGGCACAGGGCACACTGCAAGCTAGCAGTCACACCATGGCCCGAGAAGAGTGTCTGAGAGGCTCTGACTGCTGATGTTTGTGTCGCCCCCCACCCCCAGGCCTGCGCCTTGGCCTCCGGAGCCTTGGGTCCCTGCAAGTGTGGGGCTGCCAGGGAGGGACAGGGCGGGAGGGGGCAGCCCCTAATAGTAGAAGCTGTGGCCGCTTCTCCACGTGATTCTCTCTCCCACCCCCACCCCGCGCAGCCCACTCGATGCGCGGCCGGCAGAGTGCACAAAGAGCTGACCCAGTGCACAGCGTCCACGCCCAATCCGATCCTCTGGTCCAGAGGTCCGACCTTGCCCAGAGCGCTTGTCCTGAGGATGGCTACCCGACGGGGGCCACACTGCCCCCGTGGGCGGGCAGTGACCAGTGACGTGGCCCGGTACTAGTGAACATCTATCCGGAACCTGTGGGGAGCACCCCCCCCGTCACCTCACCCCAAGTGACACCCACAGACCGAGGGGCCCTCGCAGCGCAGTCCACGCACTCGGGCGGTGGCGGCAGGGTCTCGGGAGCAAAGTCCTGGCCATGGGGCTGCAGGGTACAGAGGAAGCCCTGGGGAGCCAGACACTCGCCGTCTACAGAAAGAGCCAGGTCAGGCTGCCTGGTGGGTCGCGTTTCTTCATCCAGATGGTGTGTGTGTGTGTGTGTGTGTGTGTGTGTGTGTGTGTGTGTGTGTGTGTGTGTCTCGCGGAGGTGCTCCCCTGACGCGTCCCCCCTCCCGCAGCCCAGGCCCTCTCGAGCTCCGCAGGCTGGGGCCACAGACCGAGCGGCTCAGGCGTCTGTCCCGAGGGCGCAGGGCGCTTCAGCCCGGAGCCAAGCTGGGGCCGCGTGGGGGCGTCCCTTGGGCTACGTATTCTGCTCACAAACTAAACACAAAGCACCTGGAATAACGTCGGCAAATACGGGTGGGGAACGCACCCAACACAGCTGTAGACGCCCTGCTGGCGCAAAATGATCCCTGCTCACAACTCCGTGTTGAGAGAAGGTAGAGGAGGGGAGACAGGGCTCGGGGAGCCCGGTATGCACGTCCCCAAACCCTCCCAGCGCCCTCGTTGAAGGGGAGAGGGGGTCACACGCTCTCCAAATGCACCGCGGGGCTCCCCGCCTCGGCCACGTCCGCAGGTTTTGGTCTCCCCAGCCTTTGGTTGGATGCAAAGTGCGGAGGCTGTGGAGACCGTGGGATCCCCTTCCGCCCAGCGCCTTTCGGGTGCGTCCGGATCTTAACGCGTCTGGGGCGCTTTGGGGTCGCGTTAAGTTGCCGGTGTCTCTGTGGAGAGAGCTGCACGTATTTATTGTATTGATTCCGTCTGGCTGTTGCCTGCGCCTCCCGTTCCTCACGGTCCGCTTCCCTCTCCGCGCTGCTCTCCCTCTCGCACCTCGTCCCCCCTGGAGTCCCGGGTTCCCGGCGGCTCCGGCCTCGGATCTCCGGTCCCACAGCGCGACCTGGCGGCCAGCGCGGGCCCGGGTCAGAATGACAGATGGGAGCCCCGCGCCGCCTCACAGATTTACAAGCCCCGGGTGGTTTCTGAAACCCGTGTCCCTCGTCTGTCTGATCCTCGAGACCGAGAGGCGCAGGATGGGAGGCGAGGGGAGAGGGACCCAGAATCTCTCTGTGGCTGTTCTTTAGCCGCCCATAGAAACCCTGCGCCGAAGCCGTGAGGCTCTGGTCGCTCTCTCTCCACCGGAGAAGCGCTGGCCGAGGGAAAAGACCCCTCCAGGAGGAGCTCAGCGCCGCCCTAACTTCCAAACAGGCCAACGTGCCTGGACCGGCTCTGCCGGCTGCTCCACGACAGGCGAGACGTTTCCGGGACTCCCTGGGGTTCCGGCCTACGGCGTCGAGGGGCGTCATGGGGTGAAAGGAGCAGGTGTCACCCAGAGCTTGGTGCCCCAGCGAGGGCTGTGAGGACCCGGGCAGGGAAGCCCGGAGCTCAGCCCCGAGGTAAGGTGAGCAGAGGCGCGACGCTCCCCCTGCTGGGATCCTGAGGCGAGGCCTGGCCAGCGCGAGCCGGAGCAGTGCGTGCGATCTGCGCTCTTAGGCACTGCGCGCGACTGTGCAGCTCGGTGCGTGGATTTGCTGAGCACTGTCTGCTTAGCCGCATCGGGCTGAGCTCAGAGCCGCTGACAGGCGAATGAGACAAAGCCCTGCCCCCCACCCCAACTCCGCCGAGGAACGCCTGGGACACCCCGAGAGTGTGTCCTCAAAGTGTTTCACATCGAAAGTGAGACACAGTCAACAACCACCCTCTGCACTCGCGAAGCAAAAAGCACAGGGACCCCGCACCCAAAGCTGTCCCTAAAGGCAGGAAATGGAGTGCGCTGCACGGCTTCGGCCTTCTTGACAGGTTCTGCTCTTAAAGCACTTTTCAAGGAAACCAGCAGGCCTTGTGCGGATTTAACCCAGACTTGCTAGTGGGGACTGAAACACAGCCTCCCACCGACCACAGTGTGAGCAACTTTGGAGCAAAACGCAGAAACTGTGTCTGTCGAATCTACCATGTTTATCTTGCTAGTCAAAGTGGCTAGCTCAAACTGCATGTGACCCAAAAAAGTCGTGGTTACCTAGGAAAGTAGGAAGTTTCAAAACTGACTGCATCTGGTACAATACCATCCAGCTCACTACCTAGTAGGCTGGAATGCAGTAACGGTGAACTCATGGTCAAAGAGATCTCAATTCTCTCGATCAGAACATCTGCACAGGATGAACTGTGACTAAATGCTCTATTGTCTTTCTTTTTTCTTTCTTTCTTTCTTTTCTTTTTCTTTTCTTTTCTTTTCTTTTCTTTTTTTTTTTTTTTTTTACCTTTACTAATGCAGTTAGCTACTATTTCACAGCGCTGGTACTCTTGATTTGGCCCAGTACAGAGATCCTGGACTTTGGAACGTTGTAAATCTAAAGCGGAATGCGCCCTCTGGTGGGAACTATGAAAAAGACGACCCCACCCCACCCCACCCCCATCAGACTCGGTTTAATCTTTCATCCAGAGCACATTCGTTCACAAATGCTGTTCCTAGTCACAGTGTTCCCTAGGAACCATGGAGATTTTTTAAGGCAAAACAAAGATTGTCCGTAAGAAATTTAGATGTACTAACAAAGACCAGAAATAAATATTTGTGAAAGTCCAATTCAAGAGAGGTCTAGAGAGGGTGTGTAATTGAAAGCAGAAGGACAAATGTGGAAATTACTTTGGAAGGACAAACGTGATAGAGGAACAAGGCAAAGGACATCACAGGAAGCAGTCAGCTCAACCCAGCATGGGGAACATTCTGCAGGAAAAAAAATGACCCACTTTTTCCTCAAACCCATGAAAAGGAAAATAGGGAGAAAAACAGTAGATTGCTATGAATAAAAGGTTAAGTGTACAGTAACCAAATAATAATAATTGTCACAACTGTGAAGGGGCTGAGCTTCGTATCCTGCTTGCAAGCTAACAGCTCAGCTGCTGAAGTTTCATGGGAGCTGGCAGAACACACAAAGAGTCAAAGACAAAGGACTGTTGTGCACAGCAGAAGCAGGAGTCACAGGAACCATGCAAAGAACCTATGCAAAGTGCTGGATTATAGGAGCAGAATCTGAACTTGGGAACTTTTATAAGGGCAGTGAGCCTCTGCCCAGGAGAGACACAGGGTTGCTATATCAGACAGCAAACAAACCTGCCCTTTGCTCTAGAGAGAAATTATCTGTCTTCCAAAACCATTAGTATCCCAGCACCAGGGGGAAAGGTCATCTAGAACAAAGGCAGTCGGTGCTTCTGCTCAGTGGACCTGCAGAAACGAGAGACACCAGGGAGAAAAGCTTTCCCACAGTGAGGGCTGCGGGGAGTTCACCAAAGGAGAAGGCACCGAGGGTTGAAGTGGATCCCGAAGAATTTATGGAAGAGGAAAACTTTAGAGCTGGGTGCTTGTTTCAGCAGCACTTAGACTAAAATATAAACAATACAGTGATTAATATGGCCCCTGTGCAAGGTTGACACACAAATCTGTGAAATGTTCCATATTTTTTGTCAGGCACAATGGTGCTCTTCTGAAATCTCAGCTCTTGGAAGGCTGGGCCATGAGTTCAAGGTCAGCCTGGTTGAGACAGGGACAGCCTGTCCCAAATAACAACAAAAGGAACTAAGAGTGACCATTTCAGGCACAGAGTTCAAAATGAGAAGCTGAAACAATACCAAAGGACAGGAAGTCTTGGGCAAGGAAGAAAGCAGAGTGGTTTCTTCCACTTCTGCTTTCAGCAGAAGGTTTGTGAACATAATTGGAGTAGTAATGGTGCTTGGAAGTGCCTGAGAACCTGGAATTTCATCTTATAGCTAATTTACAGCGCATCCATTGTATTCTAGGTACTACACACTTCTATAAGTCAAGCTATGAAATTTAATGTTTATTATCTTTGTGCTATAGGTAAGGAATTAAGGCACAGAGGAGTCCAATGATTTGCTAGTCAAGATTGAACCTAGAGCTCTCTGACATGTAAGTCCGTGGTATCTCCATTATATTAAAATGAAAAATTGTTAGAGGTAGGAATATCAATCATCTTGTAAAAAAATGAAGCCTTATCTGGCAACAAGATTTGTGGTAATTTTCTGGGGAGGCAGCCTGTAAGCGAGGAGACAGGAAATGGGGAGGGAGGTGGATGCAGAGTCCTAGGAAGGGAAGCTGCAGGTCCGGTGGGTCCATGGTGCTTGCAGCAGGACTCACAATGCAGAAGACTGGCTTCAGATATAAGGATGGGCCAGTATCTTCAGATGATGGAGGCCCACCACATGGCTAGAAGAGCAATGACAATGCTATGGCCAAAATTAGGGCAGGGGAGCAGGCAAGCTACTTCTAAGTGGCCTGATAAAACGGCTTCAGAAGTGCCCGTGTATGAGCACAATCCTTGGTTTCTTTCCTAATAGTTTATTGGTGACTGCCCACTGAAATAATAGAACAGCTTCTCAAATTCAAGTATAAGTTTATCTTAGAGAAATAGATCCTTTTCTGTTTTTCAGGATTTTGCAAACATGAAAAACTACTGAAGAGACAAATGTTCACTCTGCGACAGTCGTTCACAGGGAAGGGAAGGCTTTGCTGATCCTCATGGGTGGCGGAAAGCACAATGCTGCGTGCTGTACAAAAGAGTACCTGGGAGCTGCAAAAACAATTTCCCACCTCCTGTCTGTCCTATTCCTACTGCTCCACTTGGACACACAGGGCAACATCACTTCTCCTTGTTTACACTGAGAAAATCATTTCAAACTCCTGCTACCATCTCTACTCTTTCAAGGAAAGAAAATTGTAGCTTTATTTATTGAATAGCTTCTTTGAGGGTATTTTTGGCTTTTCCCCAGTATTAATAATTTTGGAACCAAAGTACAAACTATTCCCCTAGTAGAAGTCCCTGATTTCTGAGGTTAAGAACATACACGGCCGTGTTCACAGTAGGGAAGTAGTTAGAAAACCAGGTACTGGATATCATGTTTACATTTTTATTTATAGTTCTGTGAAAGAAAGTCTTTTTGGGGGTGGGGGGGTACCAGGGATCGAACTCGGGACCTTGCGCTGTAGAGGCAAGCGGCAGAACCACTGAGCTAAATCCCCAGCCCAAAAGGAAGTCTTTTTGGCTTTCTTTTTTGTTCCTGCTTAGGAAAACAAAGCTGGAAAGTCTGCTCACCCTGTCCAAGTGCCCAGCGTGCTCTCGGATGTTCACACAGGAGCCAAGGTGCCGGCTGTTGTGTGAACCTGAGTTTGTCCCTGTGAGATTCCTCCCTCCTGCACCCCACTGCAAGGGCACCAAATGGCACTAATGGCCCTGTGGGTGTAGGGCAGTGGGTCTGAGCCAGACTGCAAGAAAACATCAACAGGGAAACTGAAAGACTTCCCGGCCCATGTCTGCTCTCCATCCTCGGATGTAAGTCCCACCCCTGGATGAGACCTGGGCATCTGCATATTTTGGAGCTGCCCCCAGTAATTCTAAGGTTGGTGGACTGACACACCAGTCTGTGCTGAGGGGTACTGGGGACTCAGCTGTCACCCAGAAGAGTGAGTCACGTAAAGCTAACTAATGTGGAAGGGACTAACCACCTGGCCCAAATCAATGGACCAAATGAGTGTTTTAGTTTGGGTTCACCCTAGACAGTGGTAGTTAGGAGGGAAAACTGATCACCCAGGGTCACAGAGCTACTACACAGAGACCAGAGTCAAACCCAGGCCCACCTGCTTCCCAAGCCCAAGAAGAAATCTCATTGTTGTCACCAACTTTAAATTTTAAATCAGACAAACACAGGAAGGCTTCATTTGCCAAGACATTATTATTTCTTGTTCTTACTAATACTGATGCTAACATATCCAAAGAGAAGAAAAAATGCTTCTTTCTTATGATAAAATATCTTTTATTGTATTTGTAGCCAACAGATGAGTTGTACAGGTATAAAGCAATGAAACTGTGGAGGCCTCATCTCTTCACAGCAGGAATCATCACAGTAACCAAGTAGGGGCTTAGCCATGCTGCAAGTATTACCTGTTTCCCATTTACAGTGGTCACCCTGGCTGGCCAGGTGACTCCGGGTCCTTGGGGCCAAGTGTTGCTTCCTCCTGGCATGGGACCCTATAGCCTATGACTACCATTATGCCCAGTGATAGTGGAGGGACGGGTGGTCACTGGGCAAATTTGGACTTTAGGAAGGGCCAAAATCTGCAGACCACTGAGCTCTAGAGCTGGGCAGGAATCTGGTCTTATCTGGTTCAAAGGCAGCAGAAACAAGAACATGAAGAGTGTGAACTCCTCTTGGCCAAGCTGTAGGCCAGGCCTCTGGCAAACACTCCTCAGGACAGCAAAGGGGGCCAAGGCCAAGGCAGAGCAGGCAGAGGAGGGGAGGGAAGGCCAAGGCCCGCCCAGCCTTTATGACTAAACCACCTCCAGCCACTCTTCGGCAGCCCCACAGTGCACCATCCTGCTCATCTCCTCCAGGGAACTGAGGACAAGTCCGGCACCGGCAGAGGCAGGGGACATGAGAATCAATGATGGCAGAGGGCAGGGCTCTTAGTTTTGTTCTCTAATGTTTTGCAAGTCCCTGGAACAATGTCTTACATATAACAGACACTTGACAAACATTTCTTGAATTCAAAAACAACCCAGAACCAGAGGGAAATAAGGAGACAGGTGTGGCTTAAACAGGCTGGGAGGAGAGGCATGGTGATATCCCAGAATCCACACAGCACTGCCTCTCAGGATCCTGTATGTACAAGTTCTCAGGGTTTCCAAATGGTGTGGACAGGATAAAAGGACACAGGTCCCATGAAAGCTCCCTACCTTGGCTTTTCTCATGGTAGCCCACCCTGTGTCCCTAAGGGTGTACTTTTATGTATTTTTCTCTTTGGCTCAGCACAAGCTCTGCAGAGCCAGTTTCTCCCTTGCCCTTCACTTTTCAGATAAACTGTATCATTATTTTTGCTTGTTTTGTTCAATTATTAGTTCAAGATAAAAGAACCTGGAAACCAACTCCAGAAGGAGGTGAGCACCCCAAAACCAGATAACATTTATTTGGTGTAGCCAGCCAGGAGGTTTAGGTACCAGGAGACCAAGGTAAGGCCCTCAGGGCACATTTTGTTTGTTTGTTTGTTTCTCTCCAGGAAGGTTCTTCTTCTCCTCCCTCAATCCCCAAAGCTGGGAATTGGTGAGGCTTTCTCTCATGGCCAGGAAGGCTCCCTAGGCCAGCTGTGGGGAATAGAAGGGAATCCTGTCTTGTCACTGAAATAGCCTTTTATTTTCCATCCTTGCACTCACTCCACAGGTACAAGTTAAGTAGCCAGAGAGCTTGCTGCACTGCATGCACAACTTGAGTTCAGGATGCCTTGTTGTCCAGACATTTGTTTGCTGCACTTTGCTACCCTTTTTGGAAACTAGCCTGGTCTCTGCTTACCCTAGTTTCTAAATGGCTTTTATTTCTCAGTTTATTGTTTAGGTCCAGAGCACCACCATGTTACCTTGTCATATGGCCAGGCGCCATCTTATCTTTTTTAAAAAATTAATTTTATTGGTACATTTTTGATACAAAGATCACATAAATCATAGGGAATTTGTATCTGTACATAATATATCTTGATTCATTTTTCTCCACTCCTCTCCCGTCCCTTCAACCTTTCTTCTCTCCCTTTACAAAGTTTTTCCCATTTTTCCTTCTATATTTTTCTTTTTCCCTTTTCTTCCCCTTTCCCCCTTCCTTTATTCCTCTTCCAATTTGAACATTTTCTTCCTACTTCCCAATATCTATCATGTATTTTGGTCCTTATTTGCACTTTGTTTCTCACACAAGCAATTTCAGTATTTAAACATGTGTATTCAATTTATTTCCCTTAACAGTATGGTCCCCAGGTGTATTCATTTACCTCAAAATGTCTCAAGTTTACCCTTCTTTATGGCAGAGTAGTACTTCATTGTATATAAAAACCACATTTTCTTTATCTATTCATCTGATGATGGACATCTGGACTGTTTCCAAGATTTAGCTATTACAAATTGTGCTGCTATAAACATAGGTGTGCTGTTGCTTTTAACTCTTTATGATGTTAACTTTTATGTTTTTAACTCTTTCAGGAAGATACCAAGAAGGGGAAAACCTGGATCAAATGGAACCTCTAGTTTCAGTGTTTTGAGAAATCACCATACTGATTTCCATGTGGTTGCACCAACTTACACTCCCACCAACAGTGGAGAAGGATTCCTTTTTCCCCACAGCCTCACCAGCATTTGTTATTGGTTGATAACTTGATGATGGCCATTCTTTCTGGAGATGGAATCTCAGTGTTACTTTATTTGCATTTTTTGAACGACAGTGACGTTGAACATTTTTTCATATATTTATTTGTTGTTTGTATTTCTTCACCCAAGAAGAGTCTATTCATTTCAGATGTCCACTTTTGGATTAGATCTTTAGATGGTCTGATTTTTTTTATTCTTTATTCTAGAAATTAGTCCTTTCTTTGAGGAATAGCTGGTAAAAATATTTTTCCATTCTGTGAGTTGTCTTTTCATTCTGTTGATTTCTTTTGCTATGCAAAAGCTTTTCAATGAGATGAGATCCCAGTTGTTGATTCTCTGTAATATTTCCTATGTGATTAAGATTTTCTTCATAAGTCTTTGCCTACACCTGTCTTCAAGAGTTTTACCTATTTTATCATCCAGCAGATTAAGTGTTTCTGTTTTAATATTTAGATCTTTGATCAATTTCAATTTTAGTTTAGTGCATGGTGAGATAATATAGGTCTAGGTTTAATCTTCAGCATGTGGAAAGCCAGTTTTCCCAGCAACTATTTATTAAAGAGGCCATCTTTCTTGTCATGAGGGTGTTTGGCGCCTTTATCAAACATAAGGTGGCTGAATGTGTTTGGAGTTGTTTCTGCATGTTCTATTCTGTCCACTGATTGTCTTTTTTTTTTTTTTTTTTTGCCAATACCATGCTGTTTTTACCACAGCAGCTGTGTAGTATAATATTAAGTCAGAGATTGTGATGCCCCCTTCCTTGCCTTTGTTGCCCAGAATTGCTTTTGTTCTTCTAGGTCTCTTCTAGTTCCAAATGAATTTTAGGATTGTTTTCTCTAGTTCTGTGAGGTATGCTATTGGTGTTTTGATCAGAATTGCATTATATCTCCATAACAGTTCTGGAAGTATGGCCATTTTCACTATATTGGTTCTGCCCTATCCAAGAACAGGGAATATCTTTCCATTTTCTGATATCCTCTCCAATTTCCTTTTTCAAAGTAATTTTTTCAATGTAAAGGTCTACTTCCTTTGTTAAATTAATTGCTAAGTATTTCATTTTTCTTGATGCTATTGTGAAAGGTGTTGTTTCCCTAAACTATCTCTGTTATTCATGTACAGGAATACTATTGTTGACTTTGTACCCTTCTATACTACTGAATTTGGTTATTAAATCTAGGAAGCTTTTGGTAGAATTTTGAGGTCTTCTATGTAGAGTATTGTGTCATCTGCAAATAATAATTTAACTTTTTCCTTTCCTATCCTTATTGCTTTTATTTCTTTTTCTCGTCTAATTGCTCTGGCTAATGTCTCCAGAACTATATTGAATAAGAGTGGTAACAGTGGACTTCCTTGTCTGGTTCCTGATTTGAGAGTGAAAGCTTTCCACTTTTGACCATTTAGTATGAGATTGGCTCTTGGCTTGTCATAGATGGCTTTTATCAGATTGAGTAAAGACGTTTATTTCAATTTTCTGTAGAGTTTTTATCATGAATGGGTGTTGGACTTTCTCAAATGCTTTTACTCTATCTATTGAGATGATCATATGGTTTTAGTTCTTGGCTCTGTTACCATGGTATATTACATTATTGCTTTGCATAAGTTGAACCCTCCCTTCATCCCTGGAATGTATCCTACCTGGTCATGGTGTATAATGTTCTTGATTTGCTGCATTCTACTTACTAGTATCTTATTGAGGACTTTTGCATTTATCTTCATTAGGGTGATTGGCCTGTAGTTAGTTATCTTTTTTGGTTGGATCCTTCTCTGGTTTTGGTATCAGTGTAATACTTGCTTCCAGGAATGGAAGTATTGCTTTCCTTTTATTTCATTAAAGAATTGGAAGAGCAGTAGCCTTAGATCTTCTCTAAATTTTTTGTAGAATTTAGCAGTGAAATCATCAGGACCTAGGATTTTCTTTTTTTGGTAAGTTTTTAATTACATTTTCAATTTCATTGACTGATTTGGATTATTAAGAATTTTTATATCTTCTTGATTTGGCTTTGGTAATTCATATGTATCTAGGAATCTGTCCATTTCTTCTGTGTTTTCCATCTTATTAGAGTACAGGCTCTTGAAGTAGGTATTAATGATCTGGATTTCCACAGGATCCATTGTGATTTTACCCTTTTCATTCTTAATTGCATGGATCTGAGTCTTTTCTTTCCTTTTTTTTTGATAAGGTTTATCCGTTTTGTTTAATCTTTCAAAGAACCAATGCTTCAATTCCTTGATACTTTGTATTGGTCTCAACTGCATTAATTTCCACTCTGAAATTTATAATTTCCTCCTTCATACAAGCTTTGGGCTTGACTTGTTTTTCTTTCTCTAGATATTTGAGGTTAAACATTAAGTTATTTGTGCTTGTTCTGTTTTTCTAATGTAAGAATTCATTGCCTCCCATAAGTTCTGGTATGTTACCATTATCATTTAATTGTAGGTACTGTTTAATTTCTTCTTTAATTTCATCCATGACCCATTGGTTGTTCAGGAAGGTTAATTTCCATGTGTTTATGCAGTTTTTGTAGTTTCTTTTACAACTGATTTCCAAATTTATTGCACTATGTTCTGATAATATGCATGAGATAATTTCAATTCCTTTCCATTTTCTTAAACATGTTCTATGGGCTAGCATGTGATATATTTTGTTGAAAGTCTCATGTGTAGCTGAGAATATGTATTCTATTGTTGTGGCACGGAACACTGTAGATATCTACCAAGTTCATTTGTTCAAACGTTTGGTTCAGCTGATATTTCTTTGATTTTTTGTCTAGTTGATCTATTTGTGACAGTGATGTATTGAGGTCCCCCTTTACAATTGTACTAGTGCTTATTTGACCTTTCGTATCCATTAATGCTTGTTTTATATAGTTGTGTGGACTGTTATTTGGTGCATAAATATTTATGAATATTATCTCTTCCTCTCAGATTGTTCCCTTTACAAGGATGTACTAACCTTCTTTGTCTCTTCTGATCAGTGTTTGCTTGAAATCCACTGTCTCCAAATAGCTACCCTGCTTTTTTCCAGGTTCATGTCACAGAGTATTGCTGCCCAACCTTTGACTTTCAGTCTATGCATTTTTTTAGTTAAATGTGTTTCTTGCGTGCAACATATTATTGGATCGTATCTCTTTTTTTTTTTTGCTTTTTTGGTACTGGGGATTGAACTTGGGACCTTGCACTTGCAAGGCAGGCACTGGAACCACTGAGCTAAATCCTCAGCCCTGGATCTTATTTCTTGACCCACTCTGCCACTGTTTCTTTTGACTGAATTCAGAGCATTTACATTGATGGTTATAACATATTTATTTATTCTTGTCATATTATTTTCTTGTTGTTGGTTCCATTTTTTTTTAATTGCTTGCCTTGCCTAATAGATTTATTTCTTTGGGATTCATGGAATTATTGTCTTCATTGTCTTTTTTACAGAATATCCTTCAAAACTTTCTGGAGTGCTGCTTTCATGGTAATGAATTTCTTCAGGTTTTCTTTATCCTGGAAGTATCTTATTTCTCCAACCTTTTTGAAAGATAATTTTGCAGGGTACTTCAATCTGGTTTGGAGGTTTTCTTTGGGGCTTGAAATACTTCACTCCAAGCTCTCCTTAAGGGTCTGGGTAGAGAAGTCTGCTCTAATTCTGATGGGCTTCCCTTTATAGGTGATTTGTTTCTTTTCCCTAACAGTTTTTAATATTCTATTCTTATGCTGAATTTATGGAATCTTGACTATTATACACCTTGATGTAGTTTTTCTCCTGGTCGTGGCTAATTGGAGTTCTGTATGCCTCACTTACCAGTATATCAAATTCTTTTTCCAAGTTTGGGGCGTTTTCTGCCATTACTTCTGTGAACAGGTTTTTTTATGTTCTTCATGCTATCTTCTGATTTTTCATTGATTTTTATCAATCTTATGTTATTCTTCTTTGCATCATCTAGCAGCTGTTGGATTTTTTGTGGCCTCTTGCTATTTTTAAAGTTTTTCATTTGATAATCACTAACTGCAAACCAGTCTTCTAGGTTTGATATTCTGTCCTCACATTGGTTGATTCTGCTGTATATATTTCCAATAGAATTTTTAACCTCCTGGATATGTTTAAATATGTTTTGTGGAGTCCAGTTCTTTCCTATGTTGGGCATTCATGGTTTCCAGCACTTTCCTAAGCTCCTCTATATTTTTATCTGTATCTTCTCTAGATTTACTAACCATGTCCTTCATTATGGCCATCATCTCTTTAGTTATCTGTGAGAGTATTTCTGATTTTTTTTTTTTTCTTAGTGCCTCATTTACCTGGTTTGTTATTTCCACTGCTACCATCTGAAAGGTCAGGTATGTGGCTTTTGATTTTTTTCTGCCTCACTGTCCCCTGGATTTGCTTGGGTGAGCTAGAGGTCTGGGGCTGTATCTTGTTTCTCTTTCTTCTCATTTTCTATTTTTAAAAATTTGTTTGCTGTGTTGATGCTTGTAAATTGCTTATGGTAGTTAGCTTTGTTACTAGTATCAAGACCTCCTTAGGAAATGACTACTCTTCAGAAATGTCTTCTAGGTGTAGCTGGCTTTTGGCTTTTGAATCTGTCCTAAGATCCTGCCTCTACAATTTATTAGAGATAAGAAGTTGCTGCCTATTTGGTCTAACACCCAGTTCTTTGGTGCTGTACTATGGTATTGTTTATGACCCCCGGACTATTTTGGTATTCATATACAAGGAAGAACAACTGATCACAACTATGTCACCTTGGCTAAAGTAGTACAATCAGTAATAACAACAGCATCAAGTATGGTCTAAAAAATGACAAACTATGCTAACTGTTAATTTGCCATCTTAAAACATGGGTACAAGGTTTATAGTTGTATAACAAAATCTAAAACAAATCAGAATAGTATATACAGTAAATTTCCCCTTGATAAAGTGATTTTACATTCAGGGGAGAAAATTTAAAAGGCTTAAGTGAAGAAAATAGAGAAACAGAAGAAGAGAAAAAGAGTAGAAGCAAGGCTGAAGGACAAAGAAGATTATCCAAGCTTTGGGAAACTGGTAAAGAAGACGGGGAAAAGAAAGAAGAAAAAGGCAAAACCAAGAACTAAATAAAACAAAAAAACCCCTAAAAACAATGTTCACATGTGTGAAAAAACAAAAACAATCAAGAAAAGAGAAAAACCAAAAGCAGTAGAGAAAAAAAATGATTTCTCTGTGATTTCAAGCCTGTGGCTATCTTCTGTGGTCTACAGTTTTTGCAGTAGTGTCCAATTTTGGACATGTCTCTGCTGTCTCTGGTAGATAAAGGCAGACCCCCAGATCCATCAGGGATTATCCCAGCAAGCCTGCAGTAGGATTAGGGCAGGGTGCCAATTCTGGTGCTTTCAACTCCAAAATTCAGGCTGATCCCAACTTCTGGTTGTGGGATTGGGGCCTGAGTTATTCAGCCTACAATATTCTGGGTGTCTCTTGCTGGCCTGACCTCAGCACCCTGACCTTAGGTATCTGTGGTTATGGATCACCCAGACCCTGGGAGACCTGAGAGGAAGCCAAACTATGGCTGTTCCCAATCCTGGGTTCACTTGGCCCCTCCCTAAAATGGTTATCTGGCCAACCACTCTCTCCAGCGGATGCATGGACTGGTATCACTCACCAGCTGTTGCAGGTCACAGCATTCACTACTCTATTCCACTGGTGTTTCTCTGTGGAGTCCTCTGGAGCCACCTGCTGTTGAGACATCTGGGTCACCCATCTGCTTTCACTTTGTAGATTTGAACCTCCTCTCTCATGCTGCAAACCAGGAGTCAGGGAGAAAGTTCAGTTTGCCACCTCCTTTTCTGCACTGAGGTCTGTCTTTACTTTCTCTATGAGCTCCAATTCTCCCTTCAGATCCTTCCTGGGTCTCAGAGATCCACCTCCCTCACTCCCTCCTTTTCTTCCCCCGAATTGTTAAAACTCCAATGTCTGGACTCTGAATCTGAGAGGCTAACCTGCTGCTACTTACTGCTCTGTTATCTTCCCAGAAGTCTGCCATCTTGTCTTGTCACAAGGCTAGACACCACCTTGCATCAGCTATGGCCATCCTTTTCCCTTTTATTTTTTAACCAACTGTCCTTACAAGGTAAGCCACTGATTTTAGAAAACACGTGGGCTTTTGGAAAACAAGAGGATCCTCTTTTCAATTATTTGAACTGGTAGTGTCTTCCCACATGAAAGGAGTGGGAGTCATGGTACCCAACAGTGCTGGAGGCCTATTACCTTAAGACAGAGCCAGAGGCCTGTTCCCAGCAAATGGCATGACCATCTTACAGTATAGACTGGGCATGCATGTTTGCAAAGCCTCTTCCTATCCCTTCAGCCCAGGCAACAGGCACTCAGAGTGGCCAGACCAGGAGCACTTTTTATTCCATTAAATTTCACCTAAAAGGATTCCTTAAAGCTTTTGTAGCAGATTGCTCTTAACTTTTTGTGTCTTCTTCCTGCATTTACAAAGGTTAAAATACGTGGTATGTAGATAAGTGTCCAAACCTTCCAAATAAAAACTTCTACTTTTAAGTATTTTTCTAAATATTAATCATTAATTTATTATAATCAAACTTTCTAACATATTGGCCACATTCTTGGTAATAATAAAATTATTTTGGCCTTTTTCAATTTTTATTCAGTAGGTCTGATGATCTCTCAAATCTGTGTATCAGTAGATGACAGAATTGGCTTTTTTAACAAATTGTTTTCAAAAATGTCACTAGAAATTAGGTAAAAAATACTTTCAGCTTTTTATGGACCATTTCATTGAACTACACTTAAGTATTATTTTTATGTATATAAGACAGCCTTGAGCCCACAGGTCTAGCCCAAAATGGTGCCTTGTAATACTCTAATTCACAACTTATCCTATCCCTAAGAGAGGTCCCAGGGGTGGAATGGAATACTCAAGTTCAGGACCCTTTTTTTAGTTGCAAATGTGCAGTAGTGCAAAGAACAACTGGGCCAACTGCCAGAGGACTCTAGTAAGTTTGCAGATTCAATTTTGACCCTTCCTTTCAATTTATCATGGTCATACTGTCTTGGCAAAGTGTTTTGAGAACTGAACTTAGAAATAGGCGAAAAGGAAACAAATTTGCTTCAAACAACCTTAAAAATTAGTCAGCTTGACAGAGCAAAGATCACATCTTTTAGAAAAATGTCTACCTACTGTTTTAGCAACTCCAAGCAAAAAAAAAAAAAAAAAATCTTTCAAATGTTCCCCTATCTACTAATAAATGTAAAAGGTTAGCAATGTTCTTAACATCTTTGTCTCACACTTATCAATAGTCTAAAATCATTGACTCCCAAATTTTGTCTCATTCATAAGACCTCATTGTTTTGTTTTATTTTGTTTTGTTTTTGGTACCACAGATCAAATTCGGGACCTTGTGCATGCGAAGCAGGCGGCAGAACCACTGAGCTAAATCCCCGGCAAGATCTCATTGTTGAAAAGACAGACTCTAAGATTTTTTTATGAAAAATCACTATCACCATCTTTACTTTTTCAAGTCCCTTACTCCTTCCAAGAGTAAGAGTTAAGGCCTGTGTGGATGATTTCAAAATGGTGGAGTGGTGAATGGCAGTAATTTCAGCTTCTCTGAGATTCAGAATCCAGACACTCGAAAATAACTTGGGGAAGAAAAAAGAAAGAAGTATATCCTCAGGAATAGGAAAGGAACTGACAGGAAAAGTAAAAACTACAGAGAAGTTAACAAGATGGGCCATAATGCAGAGAAGAGAATGAAATAGTCTCTTTTTTCTCCCCACCCTGACTCTACTGAAGCAAAGTGAGCACTGGGGGTTCCAAAGAGAACCAACAGCAGTGGAAACTGCTCCAACTGGAGTCCTTCCACAAGGCAGGCAAGAGCTAGAGAGGGATGCCAGAGCAGGTGTCCACCATATTGCGATAAGAGTATGGGGTTGGGCACAATTCCAGGAAAGGGTTAAATTTTTTAATCTGGGACTCAGAACAGCTACAGGATGGCTTCACTTCAAGGTTCCTAGTGGTACCCTCCCCACTGTGACTGGGTGAGAGACAGCCTCAGACAGGGAGTTGGCTGGAAAGAGACTGCCTGAGCATTGAGTTCAGGCCAGAAAGGACAGGAGATAACCAGTTTTGCAGTAGGTCAAGTGCGACCAGCTGCAGAAGAGACCCTGCTTGTGGAAACACATACATTACCTGTTACTTGGGCACAAAAACCCTTCCAGATTAGCGATAAGCTCATGGTGAACCAGACTCAGAACTAGGAAAAGTTTTAAGACAAGTTTGCAGAAAACTACCTCAGTGTTAAAAGCAAGACAATTATTAAATCCAGGAAAAATAAAATTACACACAAAAAAATAATCATGGTACAGTCTGCTCTAAAATATACATTTTTATAGTCATAAAAATAACTAAGCTATTAATTATTAAGATGTAACTACATAATAGGAGAAGGTGAGATATGTGTTAGACCTAAACCATCATGTAACAATTAAGTATCTATAACTTAACAGGAGTAGAATGAGCATATTATTTAGATAAACTGATAAGAAGAATGGAATGGGCATATTATTTAGATAAACTGAGATAAATAATATAAACAACTCTGGAGTCAAAGTGATGGTCTCTGGGGAGGAAAGGGAAGTTCAGGCAGGGAGTACTTTTTTTTTTTTATCAAAAAGCCTTTAGAACTTTGCTATTTCATTTCTGAACTGTGTATACATATTTGATGTATTTTATAAATACAAGTAAATAAACTCACCATGGTCTCATTTATTTTTAAACAATATACTGTATTTATTTTGAAATTTCAAATGACATTAGGAGAAATGTGATTTTTTTATATTTACTGAAAGATGCATGGCCTAACAAATGGTTTAAAAAAACTTTTCTACATCACCTAAACTCTACAACAGACAATTATGAATCAAAAATCTTGCAACAACACCATTTCCTTATTTCTTCTACCAGCCCCTCAAAATTGCCATGTTTGCAAAGAACAAAACTTTATAATTTAACCAACAAGGAGGTGCCATGCAGAAATTCCAAGGCAATGTTTCCATGAAAAGAGGAGGCAGCAGGCTGAATGAAGAGCATTAACAGAAACCTCTTTGCCTCTCCTCACTAGTCAGCCATTTCATTTCCTGTGTGGCCTTCATTATTTTCATTATCCATGCCTCTGTCTACCACATGTTCCCCTTGATGTAATACCAAACTTAGCCACTCTGTCTATAACTCAGATAACACACTGACCACTTCTCAGTAAGCACAGATTTTCCTCAGTGATGTATGTATCTTGTGATTTATGTTGTCAGGGATTACTATATAATAATTTAATAATGATGGTATTTTATTAAATCTAAGCATGAAGAAATTAAAACCCAGACTCACTGACCCTGGCTTAAAGTTGAATGGTAAACATCAGCACCAACACTGGGGCACTGTTATTTTTAGCAAGCACATCAGCACCAACATTGGGGCACTATTATTTTAGCAAGACACGTGAACACAGCAAAACTAATTTTGTTCATTTTTATTAATATAATCAATATAATATAATTCATGTTACAGATGAGCTCTATCACCATCCTATACATAATATTTACTTGATTCTTCTTTTGGTTGAATGATTCTCAATGGTACAGTTATTTTTTGTCTACTTATTCATAAATAGCCTAATGATTCCAATGAAATTTCTTAGCTTTTAGATACTGAATAATTTCTTCAACAGGGAAAAGTTTCATGTCAAAATACTTCCTACAAATTAGTGTATTTTTCCAAGTCTTCTACTCAACTTTGTCTTGAAATGTAGTAAGATTCTTTGAAATTTGCATATGACATCACTGTTTCCAAAACACAAGCATAAAGCCTGTAAGAAATGTTTTCCCTCCTGCATGTTTCATAGGGCCATATAAATATCTTATTTTCTTCATATTTAACAAGAAGAATCCTTTATACTACAAATGACAGGAGACCTCAGGCCCATCAATACACTTGTGAGATAGATAAAATTCCAGTTATATTTTAAGATTCCATCTTCTTAGCTATGTGAAAATGCTACATGAGCTCTTCAGCTGTTTATTTAGCAACACCCTTAGTCCCCCAGTTTAAAAAAAAAAAGAGAGATTCAGGACAGCAGACCTCCTTAAACAGCACAAACTTAATCTAGAAAAAAAGTGAAGAAACCTCCCTTCCCTGTGATTTACCAGAAAATAAATAAACAGCATTGTGAAGGACTGGCCAAACAAAGAATATATCTAGATAAAGAATACTCTGTACTCAGAAACTGTAGGAGAACCATAAACCAATTAACTCATGCAAGTACTATTTTTAAAGTTAAAAGTCACTATGAATTACAAGTCTTTCAACTAAATTTTATATGTTATATGAAACTTAAGTGTGGCACATTTCTATTATAACCATTATACTATGTTTTATTTCTTTAAAAAACATATATTAATCAAAATTGATACATTACCCAGACCTTTTGATTTCAAATATACTGAAGAAAATTATTACAAACTCTGCATAACAGGCATTTTTCTATATAAACATGAGTTATTTTAGTAAAATAAAAATGCAAGTTACCGCTGATTAATACATACATTTTCATGTATGTAGAAAAATTAAGTTACACTCACTTTAAAAGTTCCATAGCAAACAAATACAGCATTTATTCAATAAAATTAAAATAATTCTAGTTAGTAAATAACTTCAACTATCATATATGTAATAGTTTATCATGTACATATTCCCAAATCCCAGAACTTAAGTAGAAAATTTATACAGTATCTTCTTAAAACATACCTTGGAGGGGCTGGGATTTAGCTCAGTGGTTCCGCCACCTGCCTCGCAAACGCAAGGTCCCAAGTTCAATCCCCAGTACCAAAAAAAAAAACAAAACATGTCTTGGAAAGCCAACCAAACAACTAGTATATTAACTAAAGAGAATGTGTATACACATCCATATTTGACCTGTATACAAAAAAAACTGAATACACAGCAAATGAAAGTTCCAAATTTTTTGAAATATAATGTTAGTACTTAATTGAAACACTTACCTGGCAAAAAAGGATAGCTTGAGGTATTTCCAATGCTGAAGGAAGTTTCTGAATGTTAAATACCACAGGAACGAAAACAGACTCCTCTAGGCATTGACCTCTAGTCTATAAAGGAGGCAGAGGATGAAAGTCTGCCAGGGCATTTGCCCGTCTCACCTACATTCTTTCTCCTTTATGAAGCATAAGCTTCAAGGGAAAGGACTACATGGAAAAACATTTCAAGTGAGCTGGGGTTCCCAAGTGAAATGTTTTAACAAGGGAAAGGAAGAAATTTAAATTCTCCTGTCCAGGACATACCTGTCCTCTTTAGACATGAGCATTACTTTAGACATGAGCATGCCTCACAGATAAGCATGCCCTTTGAAATCAAAGCTGAGCTTGACCAAACACTAGAATGGACAAAGTGAATACACAAACCACCTAAACAAAGATGGTACTTAGAGCCTTTCATATGACACATGAAAATGAAGAAGTGTTTTATTTAGATTTGGTCTTTCATCTTTCCATAACTCTGAATCCTGAAAGATTAGCAAGTGATTACACTCATACATCCTACAATCCCTTTTGTCATACAAGAGGCACATATGCACAGTATGATATGTCCATATATTATCAACACAGCATCGACATTTAAGCAGTAGATGCATTTCACATGAAAGAAGCTCTAAACATCATGTGGACTGTCCCAATAAGAAGCAA
>NW_004624819.1:6726505-6799473 GCF_000247695.1 Heterocephalus glaber | reverse complement strand
GAAGGAAAGCGATTGATCCAACGGTGATGTAAGCAATCCCCAAAAATGGATTTTTTCCTCCCATCCATGAAATAGTGCTCAAGATCATCCGTTTTCGTCCATCAAAAGAATGTACAGGGTAATCTGAGAAGGGTATAGGAAGCCTTTTCCATTTCTAGCTACTCGATGTTTAAAACACAGATTTTAATACTGCTATTTAATTGCTTATAATTCACTTGTATAATTCTGACACAACCTTGCTCATATGTTCTGAATCACAAAGAAATACATTATTTTGAAAGGGTGATTTAGCAAATTAAATGTCAGTAGTAAAGGGCTTGGGATTCAGCTCAGTGGTTCCGCCGTCTGCTTTGCAAGCACAAGGTCCTGAGTTCTATTCCCAGTACCAAAAAAAGGAAAAAGAAAATGTCAGTAGTAAAACCAAAGTATTCTACCAAAACAATAAAATTTAAGGATTAGTTTCTCAGTTGGTTTTGCTGTCAATTCACAGGAGCAAAAAACTTCAAAAGTAATATGGTATGAAAAAATACTTCAGAACAACAGCAATGAAGCTCAAATAGGAAGAGGAGGTTGACAGACCAGGAGAAAATGGGAGAATTATGGAAGTGGAAGTATCTGCAAGCTCAAAGAACAGGTGTAACAAGAATGAAGCTAGGAGACTGAGAGGGCTCTGAGCACAAGGCCAAAAAACACGGCACTAAAGGCTTAACTTGACGGTTTGGAGCAATGATAAAACTCATGTTCACTGGGTATGGTAGCATACACCTGTAATCCCAGCACTTGGGAGGCTGAGGCAGGAGGATCACTGCAAGTTCAAGGCTAGCCTGGGCTACCTAGTGAGTTCAAGGCCAGGCTGAACTACATAGTGAGACCCTGTCTCATAAAAACAAAGGAGGAAAACAATTCATGACGTGGCACAGAGCTGAAGGCTAGAACAGAGTAGAAGTAAAAGGAGGCTATGTAGGAGATTTAAGAAAGGGGACACTAGTATATCAGATGTATTCTCTACATAGACCTGTTCTAGGATTCTGATAAGGCAGAAATAGGACAGAACGAAGTCCCTATTGAAAAAAGTGTACAACTTTTTCAAAAGCATCATATGAATCAAGCATTGGGCCCCATCTGTTTCTATAGTTTCTGCAACTCTCCACCCTCACAGGTGGAGCCCTGTGACTCCAAATGGCAGGCTCAGTTCTACTGATGTCTTAAGTCAATCCTAAACTGAGGCAGGAATAATTTTAGGTGCTCTGCACAATCCAACACTCTAGGAACCCAACACAGCATCAAATCATCCATGCTAGACTGTATTTGCCTTTAAAAGATGGGCTTCTGCCTTAATTCCAGTATCTAGTTCCTATTTTACAGCCCATTTTGATCATCAACACTGGATGTTCACAGGCCCAAATTCCTGTCTTGTTGGTCTTCAAGAAACCCTGCACTCTTCCTGACAGTTCCCCTTCCGGTGCTTGGGACCCTGCTGCAGACTTCCTGCATCTGAACTGTCTGTCAACTAAGAACTCCTGCCACCCCACAGACTTCCCTCACTGTGCTCTGCAGACTACCGGCTACTATTTGTCCTTACTCTCTACTAGACCTTTTAGATGCTGTCAGAGCTGCCCTCTGCTGTGGCTTCCTCCTCAGGATGTTCTTTCTGCCAGTACCGGAAGTGCGTCTTGCATCCAAAATTGCTCCTACATAAGCCTAGCTTCAGAAACTTGTCACTTTCACTCTGCCACTCTCAGGCCATATTCATTTATGTATTCAGGTGTAACATTTAGGATCCAAAAATAATCCTTATTTTGATCTAATTTAACCATTTACTAACCCAATTTAAAACCAAAACTCTATTTATAGCTCATTTAGCTTATGAAAAATAAAAGATGCAAAGATCATCAAATATTTAAAATGCTAATATTAAGAATCTTTTCATTTAAAATATACAGTATATAAACAATGGACTAGCGATTAAAAGATATAAGACTTTCTTTAGAACAAAATATTTCCCCGCTAAGAAAGACTCTGCATCTATGCAGGTACAGATTGGTCTGGCATCCTGGTGACCTAGCCAGGATGCAGCCTGTGGTGGTGGCTGAGGGTTGGGTCATGGCCTTTGGAGTCAATCCCTTGGTCTGAACCCCAGCTATTCTCATTACTACCTGTATAACCTAAGTCAGCTACGTAAGTATTCCAGGTTCCAGTATTCTTGTCTATAACATGAAGACAATACCTACCTTATATTACTACTTGAATTAAATAATACACGAACAGTACCTTACAACAGTGTTGAAATATAGAATGGAATATCAGTACTGAAAGTGAACCTGACTTACTAATGCAGAACAACATAGCCGATGATAAAAATTTTTTGATACTATGAACAGAACCATATGTATGAACAATTATGCTGAAATGAATTAATGTATCTACTTATTTTTTGTTTGTGGGCTTTTTTTTCATTTTTTTGTTTTGTTTTGAGATAGGGCCTTATCATATAGTCCACATTGGCCTTGAACTCATTACATAGCTTAGGCTGGCCTTGAACTCAAACTCTTCCTGCCTGAGCCTTCTGAGTGCTGAGATTATTGGTGTACACCACCATGTCCAGCACATCTGCTGATTTCTGACATCTAAAAATACATATTAAAAAAGCTCAGTACAACCACCTATTTATACGTACACTCACTGCCCTTTCTGAAAAGCTCAATTACAGTCTCTCATAAAAATCTCTAGTTTTTTTTGTTGTTGTTGTTGTTTTTTAACAGGGTCTCGCTATGTAATTCAGGCTGGCTTTGAATTTACTAAGTAGCCCAAGCTGGCCTCATGGTGATCCTCCTGCCTCAGTCTCCTGAGTGCTGGGATTACAGATGTGCACTACCACACCTGGCTCTAGCTTCTTCATCCACAAAGCCATCTAGATTTTAAGTAATTTTACTAAGTGATATGCTTGAAACCCTAGTACAAAGTATATACATATTTGAGACCTTTCTAGAAGATACATCCCTCATGCACAAATAATCATAAAAATGCAGGGATTAAAACTAAAGCAAAGAGTAACACACCACTGCACTGAGATGACTGCAGTAGATCCCTTTCAAGTTCAATGACTCTGCACACACAACCAAAAAAGGATACTGTATGTGATATTCAAATAGTACTGTCCAGCTGGTAATGTTGGATGTAAATCATCTTTCCGCTCTATAAGACGATACAACTTTCGAAAAGTAGGCAATGCTGCAGTACGCATCCAAACAATAAAATCCTCATTTATGAAGCCATTATTATCCTCTTCAGAATCCAGCATGTACACTGGTTTGAGCCAGTTTACTGGCTTTGTTGTTCCTTAAAGAAGAGTGGAGGGAGGGACGAAGAAACAAAATATTTATTCTATTGAATTTCAATGAAAAGGCATACTCTACTAATACAAAGATGTGCAATACACAATCTGAAACTTTAATTTCAAAGACAGATAGATAGATAGATAGATAGATAGATAGATAGATAGATAGATTCATGTTCTAAGGAAGTCTTAAAATCTAAGAAACCAATTCCTTGTGTAACAAAAAAATTTATGAAGACTTGGTTGGTATCTCAATTAAGAGGCTACAAAAACAAGAATATTCAGCATATACTAAAAGGGATATTACTTAGTGCAAAAATATAATGTTAAGAAATATTTACAAGTCAGTTATCCAAGCACTCTGGGAGGCTAAGGTAGGAGGATGGCAAAACCATTATTTTTAACAAGTGGGGATCCTGTGGGCTCAACCCTCAGTACTGCACACACACACAAAATTACACTGTTAAATTAAGGCAGCAATGAAACAAAAATAAAATTGTGTTATAAATAATAGTCTTGTTTAAAACAAATTTGGGGGTAAGTATAAAAATTATAGCTGAAATGCTTGTAAGAAAACCCCCCAAAAATTGGACTCACAATTAAAAGAATGTATTTCCTTTAGTATTTTAATACATCAGAATTTTTACCTAATTTGGTATGAAGCTGAGGAAAGAAAAATTTTCAAAGCAAACATTTTAAGATTCTAAAGATAGAAAAATTAAGATAGTTCACCATGGCCGGGGATTTAGCTCAGTGGTTCCTCCGCCTGCTTCACAAGCGCAAGGACCCAAGTTCAATCCCCGGCACCAAAAAAAAAAAAAGATAGTTCACTAAAATATCTGGTTTATCTTTCTGTAGTGAATATGAGTGCTTTTCACCTTTAAATCGTTCTTCCAGGGCTCCTTCTCCAGGAGGATTTCTGAACTTCACATGTTTGTCTGTCCACCAAGCAATACCTTTCCTTTTCAAATGAATAGGGGTAGGGGTAGGATCAGATTCATTGGCGACCAGAAACAATTCTAATGTATCTAACAAGAAAAGGAAAATATTAGTTAACATCTGCTAAAAATCCACAGCATCTGCTTTATTCTATGAAAAAGTGAAGATGCGGTATTTGCTCCCCAGAGTAGTTATGACAGAGAAGGCACATGATTTACATCTGCTCTTTATTCAGACGTGGATCGGCTATGTTAACTTCATAATTCTAGATGAACTTCTCTTCCCTCAATACAGATCTAAGTCACTTTCCTCTTAGGCTAGCTACCTAATATGTGAAATAGAGTGTTTCAATATTTACCCAAATAAAATTAAAAGGTAAATCTGCCTTTCTTCCCTTCTCATCAGTAACATATTCCTGATACCTTCTGGCATATTAATTTCTGTTTGTGCAAAGGCCCACATGGCTACTGAGCCCTTGAAATGTGTTTAGTACAAATAAACACACTCTGTAAGTGTGTAACACACATCAGGGACTTAGTATAAAATATATATTAATTGCAGTAACTTTTATGTACTATTACATAATGAAATGATAATATTTTTGGCATATTGGGTTAAATAAAAATATTATTAACATCAATTTCACTTGTTTCTTTTGAGGGTTTTAATGTGACTAGTAGAAAATTAAAATTAACTATATGGCTCAGGTTTATGATCCACATATTTCCATCAAACTCCAAACGATTAACGATAGCCCTTTCAAATGGTATCAGTAATAAAAGTCAATGGGAATAGCAGCTTGGCTTTTATTATATATATATGGACTACAAGATTAGCAAAACATCTTCGCTTCTTTCTACTCAGAGATAGAAATTTATTCTTAAATATAAAGATGCTCAAAAGGAAGTCAGTCACAAAGCATTATAAACCCCACTCAATACTTAATTATTTATTGTAAAGTTGAATTTCTCAGTTTCACTCATGATTACTAGATTATCAAATCTGTAGGAAGATTGTACAAGGTGTCCTAGTTATATATGTCTATATATGTATGTTTGTATCTGTACCATACCATTAAACATGCTGTTGGCAATAGCTCCACAAGGAGCAATCGGTAGGTCTTCATTTCTTTGATAGGGCTCACATTCCTTACTGGGATTCTGGTTTTTAGAAGGAAAAGAAGAGATATTATTACCTAAGCTTCTGAAGAACTGAGTCATCCCTTGATTTAAAGTTCTACCCCTGCCTTTTTCATTTGTAATAAATGCAAAATCAGTCTGTAAAGAAAGCAGGCTAACATTCCAGTGTAAATAATATTACACTGGAATACTCAAAATATATTCCTTTTTAATGCAACTTCTACGTGCATATATTGCTATACATGCATATATCAAATTAATTAATATCTTTTGGATGTTGAAATCAACAAAGAAACCACAAAAAGTTTTCTGCCTGAGAAAAATTAAGAAATGGCCTATTGATCTAGCTGTGACATAATAAAGGGGAATATTAAACTGGAAGTAAAAAAGATGAGAGTTCTCATTTCTTGAACAAATCCTTTGATTAAACTGAGCCTCACGTATAAAATGGACATGTTCAAATTAGTAATTTCAAATTTTGGGGCTGGGGATTTAGCTTAGTGGTTCTGCCGCCTGCCTTGCATGCACAAGGACCCGAGTTCAAAAAAAAAATTCAAATTTTATAATTTTGGGTTAAACCCTACATCTAATTAAGGGAAGGAGTCTACACTAGACTCCTAGACTGCAGCAGCCTCTAACTTGTGCATGCAGAACTAAAGAAAATGGAAATGCTGGCCAGGTAGACTGTCCAGGTGCCCTCCAGCTTTAGCCTGGACTTAGTTCCTACTGATGACCTCAAAGATATGTGGCAGCTATCAGGTTAAACTTGGGATCTTGGTGCCAAGTCTGAGCTTTGGTGTATACCTGAGTAGTTCCATGTTTTAAAACATGTAACAGACCGAGATAATCTCAATTGGAAGCTAACTAGATCCTAATACTAACCAAACTTGACTTTTATCTATATTCTCTGTGCCTACATTGCAAAAAGCACTATATGAGTGGAAAAGACAGAGAAAGAGAAGGAAACATGCAAAAGAGATCTCATCTTCATTATCTGATTTCTCAGTTTTTTGTTCCCTAAACCATATTGACAAAGTTAGTTCTCCAAGACCATGAAGACAGACAATATATAACTGGTTTATTACTTGCTGAATGTTTCGATGAAAACTATGATTTTTAAAAAGGCTATTACATATAAATAAACTCTCACAGTAGGGCAAGCATATTCTAGCCACTAAATTCTTGGTCAAGTTTTAAAAGAAAGGAAAATATTATTTACTACCTATGTGTCAGGTACTGAGTAAGCAAATTTTGCATTAACTGGCTTAGGAAAGTTACATAATGAGTGCCCAATATGTATCAGATACTACAGTAGATCCTTCTGCATAAAAACATGAGAAAAGACAATATCTGTTTCTATGCAACTCCTAATGCAGCAGAGGAAACTGATCCATACACCAACTGTGAACACAAAATAAGAGCTATAAAAAAGATGTCTACAGTCTTTCAACAAATGTTTATTAAATGCTTTCCATATGCAAAGCCCTAGCTAGGCAACTGCTGTATGGTAATTAAAGAAAGTCATGCTCCCTACTCTAATGAGCTTACAGTATAGTGGGGAAAACAGGTAATAAATAAATAAACATTAGAAACTGAAATAAGTATTATACAAATGCTATGTGACGGATTCATGGAAAGGGGTAGGAGAGCCACTTTAGATTGAAAAACCAATCTCTGGAGGAAATATAAAAATTAATACCGAAAATAAGAGTATCCATGGAAACACCAGGCAAATGGGAGTTTCAAATACAGAGAACCGCAAACACTCTTTAAAAAGAACTTGATAATTGAGGAGATAACAGTGAATTTTAGCTGGAGTTTGCCCAGAAGGAAAATGATGTGTGATGAAACTGAAGGATTACACCCACTGAGATCACCAAGAGACCAAGACCTCCCAGTCTACACATCCTAAATAAGGCTAGGCATCGGAAGGGGAGCTTACTAACAACAGACATTCTAGACTCTGACCCTGCAGACACTGACATATTAGCCTTTGGGGAGTTCTGGAATCTGTATTTGCAAATAGCTGCGCAGAGTTTGTCAGTAACCTGTCTTTTGGATTTTACTACTTGGGCTTCCCACAAGTGAAAAAAAAAAAAAGAGTATCCCATTCAATTTTAAAATACAACCCCGGAAATTAAAGCAGCTTATTTGCCTATTTCTACCTAGCATGGTAATAATGAACAATCCCAAACAGAACATATTTACACATCCAGAATCCGAGACTCACTGAAATACCATTACAAGCAGAATAGTAAAGCCCAAATCCCAATGATGACGGGAAGTAAACAGGTGCTATGGTGTTCTCAGCTGTAAGTAGTTAACCTACACAAACTTTAACTAAAAACCCACACTATACAAAGTAGAAATAACAATTACTAAACATTATTAAATACTTTAACATTTCTAACTGAATGTTACCATGTGTTCTTATTTCACAGACATCACATTTTCATCATTTTATCACTTTACTTACAAGTAAAGCACTGGAATCTCCATTTAGCTGACTATCATCTCGAGATTTCACATAACGACGATGATTTTGATAGAAATTAGACAGGCCATAATACATAAACACATTGCCCTAGAAAAAGCAGAAAGGAAAAATTTTTTCATGTAAAAACATTATGCATTACCTTGTTTCACGTATACATGATAGCTGAGTAATGTGGGCTTTCCTAGTTTATAATTGGTGATAACATAAGTGAATTCTACAAGTACTTAATGTAAAAATGGTACAATTACAAATGACATTAAAGAAGATAAGTATTATTTACATTAAAAATAACCCTATTAGCCTACTCTGAGCTACTTTCAATCTAACATCTTCTCAGATGCAGATTGGTCTTTACCCAATTACCAAGTTTTCAGACAGATAATGGGCAAACTGTCATTTACTGTCCAAGTAAATACTGAATGAATAAGGACATAAAATATGTCAACAGAATACTATATACTATTAGCAATTAATAAACTGGTAATAAGTATCTTAATAATGAGTTATTTTGTAATAATCAAGAAGAGTACTTTTTGTATTTAAAGAAGCCAACTTCAAAAAAACCTGAGAAGAAAGGGTAACTTACAAACACTACAGTTACTTAAAGGTTAAGATGCCATCTTGAATGACTAAAGGAAAACATTCAGCGGCCCCTCAAGTTACGACTGCCCTGACATTAACTTGGGTTAATTAGGTAAATGGAGGATTCATCTGCCTCTTGTTATCTATAGCATGTATCCAGGTGAACATCCAGCTCTCAGCTCCACTAACATACAACCAACTTGAGCCCTCAGAATCCACTGAGTTTTTAAGTCAAGGGTCCACTGTATTAAGCTATTTTCTCCTTTCTGGTTGCTACCTCTAATTTTTATATTCTTCACCTCAATTAAAAGGAATTCAGTTACATTATGGATCATTTATTTGATTTCTTACTTTCGTATATACTATCATTAAAACTTCATTTTCAGCCAGATGTAGTGGCACATGCTTGTAACCCCAGCACTCTCGGATGCTGAGGAAGGGTGATCACAAGTTGGAGCCCACCCTAAGCAACTGAGTGAGAATTTGTGTCAAAACAAAAAACGTGCTAGGGATATGTCTTAGTGAAAAGGCCCTGGGTTCAATCTCCCCTTTGGGGCACATACTTGATTTTCAAATGTCAGATCATGTAAACTTTCCCATTTTACATAAAGGAACTGTTTATATGGAAGTCTTTTTTTTGTAGAGAGCATATCAAAATTATATCACAGAAACAGAGGATAAGTATGCTTTCTAGCGGAAAAAAAGTATTATTTCAATTAAGAATCAGGACAGGGCTGAACACAGTGGTACTCATCCATAATCCTAGCACTCAGAAGCTGAGGGAGGAGAACTGGTGAGAGTTCGAGGCCAGCCTGGTGCTACACAGTGAATTCAATGCCAGCCTGAACTACATAGTGAGACAGCTCAACAAAACAAAACAAAACAAAATTTAAAAGGCTCAGTTCCAGAGTACCTGCCTAGTATGTATGAGTCCCTAGGTTCAATCTCTAGTATACCCCTCACAAAGTAAGTACAGTAAATTCCATTTGTAAACTGAAAATAATTTTTAAAAGGAGATTATTTCAGTGAATACTGAGATAAAATAACATATTTTAAGATCACTGAAGTCACTGAAAAGATTTTAGTCTAATCAAAGTTCATGAAAAAACAACCTATAGAAGAGTGAATCTGATGTTGATCACATTTGCAGAGAAAACTTCTGAAATAAGCGTTTTCGATTGGGAGAGGAGACTGAGGGATGGATCTTCAAAATCACTCCAAGCCTTATTTCTTCAAAAGCAAAACTGTTTTCTCTCAAATTAGCTGACATGTTTCCAATGGCAGCATTACCCTGTCCTTTATCCTGATACAAGAGCAACTACAACCACTAGAGGGCAACCATCTCTCAGGGGCTGTTAAATTATCACTACCTTTAAAGTATAGAAATACAGAAAATCTACAAAATTAGCAGGTATGAAAGCAGTCTTGTTCCCTGAAGAATAATTTTTTAAGCTCAAGTAGAGGATAGAGGACTGGACATATTGTCTTTCTACACCTATTCTGAATCTTTATAATCCTTCAACATCTGCTCAGTTGCTAAGAATGGCAGATCACTGTGAATGCAAAAGACAGAGAGACACAGAGACACACAGAGAGAGATCTAACTACTTATCAAAACACTAAAGATAAATAAGTTTCAGTGTTTGCATGTTTGCAATGCTTCATATCTCACAAAAAATAATTCAATTAAATAATGGAAGAATTAGTGTTTTCTGAAGTAGAATGTTTTACAATTGAAAGTATGCAAAATAATTTGAGAAATAATTTTAAAATACAAATACATGGACCCATAAATGACAAAAAATTTATTTGTACAGTTATAAAATTTTCCAGGGAAAGGATAAAATTTCACTTTAGTGTACACAAAGTATTAAGTAAACCATTCAAATCAAATAAATGTTAATTCTCAGACAGAAAATACAACAGCCAAGCATATAAAACAATCATTTTCAACAATGTATGGGTTCCAATAAATTAAACTGTCTTCTCTACCAAAATAAAAGTATCTAGTAAAAAAAATAGAACAATATTAGCACTTTTTTGTAAAGCACAGCTCTTCTAACACCTTACTTGGAACCACAGACCTCAAATGCCTTTTCCAGTGTGAAGTTAATGGTGCAAACGCATGGTGTCACATCCGGGGACAAACATTTATTGCAGGGACTAGAAGGCTCTGTTCCGGTATAATCAATCTGTAAGAGAAAAATATAACTAAGTACTCTCTCGGAGAAGGTGGATACCAATGACAATCTGAAATAACTTGCTATTAAAAGGAAAAACAGCTCCAACAAACCAACCTGTAGCCCAGACAACTGTTTTTAAGGTCATTTGTTTACTTTGACAGTATGAGGTATTAAACACCTAAAAGTGTCCTCTGCTGTTCTACTGGCTAATCTTTCCAATCAAAATCCCTTCTCCTTTCTACCAAAGACACATAAAATCATAAACACAAAATTCAAACTATGATATATTCA
Organism: Heterocephalus glaber; assembly: GCF_000247695.1. Next base: position 6,788,505 of record NW_004624819.1, on the reverse strand, counting down.
TATTTAAACCGCTATTAAGTCTAAACTATTACAATTCTGATTAACAGAGATCAATAAATCAGCTTTTCTCCTTAAGTCTGAGAACCTTAAAGACTTTCAGTCACCTCAGAATTTGTACGCCTTCAAAATGAAAAGCAATTAGATTTTTAAGAGCTACTTTTAAAAAACTGGTGTTGAATCTGCCTTCTCTTTGTCCTGGGTTCCTGACAGTGAATTTCCCAGGTGACTGATCATCTCTGTTACTCATAAAGCCCTGGACTCACACCAGAGATTATGTTAACAAGATGGTTCAGGATGGGGGTTGGGCACTAAAACACCAATCGTGTGGTTGGGGCTCCAGCCTGGCCCCACCTCTGGGGTCCTGGCTTCAGTCTGGACACTGAAGTGCAGGGGCTCTCTGGTGGGTGAACCCATAATGTTCTAGGAGAGAGATGTGACCTGAGAACACAGGAGAGGGCATGGAAGCTCCCAGACCTCACCCAAGGTGTTTCTTCTGGGACCCCTCTCTCTCCCCAACATGTGAAGGGAGGGGAGTCCTACAGGAGGAGCGGACAGGGCATCTTGGAAACCTGTGGGCTTGGAGTCTGTTGGAACCAGATGGCATGAAGGTAGAGGGCCCAGACTGGAACTGTGGCTGATGTAGGGGCAGTCTTGGGGATCATGCCTGTAAACTGGGGGGATCTGATGTTTACTCAGGGTGCTCAGAGTCAGAACTCAATTGCACTATACCATAGAGAGGGACAATTGGTAGCAGACTGACCAGCACTTTTACTGAAAAGAAAGATTTTAGCAGACCCACCAAAGAAAGACGAAGAATAAGATAAAGAGGGGCCATTAGAGAAGAAATAAGGTATAAAACACAAGGCACATTTAAGGACAATGAGCATAAATATTCCAGATTTACAGAGTTTTATATTGGGAGTAAATGAGACAAGGATAAGAAGCTAAACTGGAGCCATAATGATAAACCATGTTTTCCTGACTACTATTATCAAATGTGTACAAAGTGTACACAGGCAGTACAATCATTTAATACCTATCATCTCACTTAAAAAGTGCAATGGCCCTCCAAAGTTTGTTTTATTTTCCTTATCCTAAACTAGGACAGGATGGGATATAGCTCAATGGAAAGGCATGAACAAAGCCCTGGGTTCAAATCTGGACGCAACCCCCCCCTCAAAAAAAAGAACCTATAAAACTGTCATTTAGGAAGGATTAGTAATTTTCCCCCAATCATCTACTTGGTAATTCTGAACAAGAGTCTGAACCTAGCCTTCCCTGTCTCCAACACCCGTGGCTCTTCCCATCACCATCTCTCTTACATAACGGTCATGTCCTCTCTGACAGGACCTTCAGAATAAAAATGAAGAGAAACTTCTGATGAATAACTGAAATTATTATTGTTCTTATTAAGCTGCCAGCATCCAAATGCATCTGCAAGTATTTGGAATGCTCCTCTGTGAAAATGTTGGAAGGACACAGAGCTCTACTTCTCACTTCAGAAGATGAAGAGAGAAATGGGTCCTTCCTCTCCTTGACCCCATCGTAGCCAGCACACAGGCACAAGGTCTAGACTGAGCAATCAAACACACCCACACAAATCATTAGATCCTTCACGGCAAGGGCAAGAGTGCCAATGATTACATCAGCAGCCATGGCAATACTCTAGAAGGGAGACTTCAGCAGCAGCTGACTGTTCATGCTTTCAAAGTTCCCCACCACCACCTGTCTCCAAATTGGATTCCTTATACTCCTCATCCAATCCCTTTCCAATAAATTCTCTGAAAGCTAAGCAACCTGAGTGTTAAAATGTCCTGTAGGATAAATAAGGAACGAGGGAGATTGTTTAGAAGAGTAACAATATTAAACACACACAATAGATTACATGAGCCTAGGAAACTGGAATTGCCTTCCTTCCTAAATGCCCCATCATGATGTAATCACTCATTCACCTAATATTAAAGAATGCTTATACATTCTAGGCATTGAAGATTCAGCCTAGCACCTGTCCACCCAGAGCTCAGCATCTAACATAGAAAACAGTCATTAAAATTGAATGGGTAGGGCAAGGGATTTAGCTCAGTGATTTCGCTGCCTGCTGCGTAAGCGCAAGGACCCAAGTTCGATCCCCGGTACCAAAAAAACGGCCAAAATTGAATGTGTATCTTGGTAAAAGAGGACAAGTTCCAAGGAAGCACAAACTTGTCTAGTAGTCAGCAAGTTTCTCCAAGAGATCCCACCTACAGGGAGACAGCACAGTACAAAACAATGCATCTCTGAATGAGGGCTTATCACATAAATAGACCCCAAAGCTACATGAATTTAGAACTTCAAGTAAAGTTCTGAATTAGAGAACTTTCAAAATCAATCATGGGATTCAGATATCTAATCATTCTTCAGCACATGTTTATAAAACGGGCCATCAAAACTAGAAAAATTTAAGTCTGGGTAGGGGGAATACATTACAGAGTAGAAGCTAAAGGTCTCGTAACTTTAAGCCACTGTAAGCTTGAACAATGTGGCTTTCCACCCCAGAAATGGACAGATAAATGGATACCACTGGAGAGAACCATTCCAGCCTGCTCTTCATATTGGAACATTGAAAGCAAGTAGATTCCTGGTAGTGACCACATGGAAAGTGTCCAGAGGTAGCAGCCTTCTTAGATACTGGTAGCCATGTGACGAAAAAAACTGCAGCCACAACAAAGCTCATTCAGTTGACATCAGGTGCAACAGACATCAGACTAAAATTAACCCTGCTCCAGTAACAACATCAGAAAACTAGATTTATGAGTTTGAATTTTATGATACCACAGAAGCAAATTTCTCTGCTTAGTCACTGAGAAATCTCTGGCATAAAGAAGGTTGGCTCTTAAAGAGTGAAGTAGTGGGCCGGGGATTTAGCTCAGTGGTTCTGCCGCCTGCCTCGCAAGCACAAGGTCCTGAGTTTGATCCCTGGTGCCAACAAAAAGAGTGAAGTAGTAATTGTCCATGTTCTTCCCTCAAAGGAAATAACATAAATTACATTATTTCCTACCAAAGACTCAAAAATTAGTCAGTAGGGCAACCCACTCAAGACCCCTCCTTGTCTCTCAGAAGCTATTCCTATTCCCCAATAGGTCTTTCCTACTCTTAACTTCCTTTGTCCTTTGGAATTTATTCTTTGATTTTAGGGGACACAAACTTAGCACATGTGACATTTAGCAGGTTGTGAATTATATCTCTTCTGTATCATCTCAGAAGTCCCACCAAGACCTTTGGAAGGAGGTGAGAGTTTGCTTTGGTTTCATGGCAACCCTAAATATTTTGACTGGATTCTGGATTGTGACTCATTTAGGTAATCAAGATTGTCATCTTTTTGTTTGTCAGTTGCTTGTGCCTTGTCTTTTTGTTAAAATTTTGGAAAAAGATTTAAGTTGAGAGCATGTGGAAATTATGACGCTTCTGTTTCTTTGATGGGACATTTTATTTTTGCAGCCAGGTTCTTATACTCCTGTTTTGCATATGCTGCATTTAGAACTTACTAGTTGCTGAATATACTTGTATTCCTTGCTTGACTTATTTGACAATTACAAGATGGTCTGTTAGACAGCAACACTGGGGAAAGGTAACGTTGGAGCTCCCCTACTGGACTTTGACACTTTAACCAAAATGTGAATTTGTAACATGCTGTGGATGCCGTTCTTAAATCTGGGAGGACAAGATTCACTGGAACAGTCTGGCCTGATCCCCCCTCTATGCTCATGGAGGGGAACATCAAGCCTGTTCTGCCTTAGTTTCCTTTTAAGTCTGACCCTGCACTGGTGAGGCAATCTTAACTCTTGAGATTCCCTGCTTCGCCTTCCCAGGCTGAGGGTGACAACTCACAGACTGTCTCATTAACTCACCTTTTCCTGTCACTTTGTTGTTGTTTTTTTGAGGTGTTTCTGCTAAAAATGGAGGGAGGGGGAGACAACTATAGATATAGAGATAGAGATTAAGAGATAGGCCCTGAAGGGTTTTAGTCAGCCTTTCTCTCCTTTCCAACAACTGAAACTCTCAAGTTGAACCTACAGAAAATGAGTGTTTGTTTATAAAAACACTACAGACAGGAAATCATCTTAGATGAGGAACACATAGCCCCATTCCTGGGGAAGGTAAGACTTTGGAATTTCGCTCATTCAGGAAGACTCATCAAGGGCGAAGTCCCTACCCATGCCTAAGCACAGTTTCCCATCCAGTGAGAGCAGGAAACTGGACCTGCGACCTAGTGGAAAAAGCCAACCACTGGGTGAGACCAGAGGGAGCTATTTCCACAAGCACAACACTTGTGAGATCCAAAACATATTCAGTTCAAGGGGGGATTTCTGAACTGCTCTTATCTCTCATTCAAAACCCAACTACATAAGCTCCATCCACCTAATACCTTGGCTCCCCTTTTTTGGATGGCTGGGATCATGTCCCAACCCATGCAGATCAAGTGGCCAATTAGGTGGTATTTGACAATATCCTCAGGACTTGGTAAAGCTATGGACTTAACAGAGAAGGAGCCCAATGCTTTACTTTTTTCTCTTGCTCTCTCACTCCCTCACACTCTCAAAAACATCCCAAACTGCCCTTGTAGATCTGATTCTTACCATTTATGTAGGTAGGGGAGGAAATAAATTGGCATATGAACTTTCGCGTATGTACAGTCTGTGGTTGCTGAGCAATGTATAGACTTGAACCTGTGAGTTTCATAAGTGTGTTGCAGATACCAAGACATAAAAATCTTTAGAGTAGATTGTGAGTAAAACCTAGCCTTGTAAGGGAGGTTGCCTAGGTGATTGGGTAGATAGCATGAAATGTCTCAGAGACTTCTTTTCCCTAGGGCCCAAGGGGCAGGAGTCTTCTGGGCCATTACATGTCTCTATCTATTCTCGGAAGTGATAGATTCTTTAGTAGGCTGGGCTTTCAGAACTTCTCAATTTAGAGTCTTAAAATCAAAAAGTAAGCCTTCTCGATTCAGAGTCTTAAAATTAGAAAGTAAACCCTAAAAAATATAGTTGGAGCACTTTCAATCTGTCCTTTGATTTTCTCTTTCTCTTTCAAAAGCAGTCATTCAGGTTCTTTGATTATTGGTTTAATTTTCTACTTTGCAATGCAGCTGGAGTCAATGAAGCTTTTGTCTCTGGAGGCAGGTTTTGCTAAGGATTAGAGAACCACTGTGGGAAAGCTCTTGATTCTGATTGTCTTTCTGCCCTTGAGATACATGATTAGGATTTCGTTCTTGTGTCATACATAGTCACTCCTCTGTCCTTTCTCCACTGCTTTGGCCCTGAGAAATAACCAATTTACAACACTGTTTTGTCCAAGGTAATTCTCTCCTCTGTGGCTGCTGGGTTTCAGGACCACATTTCCAGAATAGCAAGTTTCTCCTCCCTGGACCTTTCCAGAGTGAAGCTGACCTTCACTTATCTCCAGGCCAGATTCTAAAAAAACTAGTCTAGATTTAATCTTCAAACTCTCAAAGAATAAATGTAATAGTACAAATTTATCTGCCTTTCAGTCCTTAGGCAGAACTGGCAATTAACTCCTTTCACTTCTTCTCCCCTTAAGAATGATGCTGACTGGTTTTCACAGCACAGATAAATTCACTGATAGAACAAAAAATATTCCTAGGGGGCTGGGGACTTAGCTCAGTAGTTCCACCGCCTGCCTTGCAAGCGCAAGGACCTGAGTTAGATCCCCGGTACCAAAAAAAAAAAAAAGTTCTTAGGGACACTTATGATTTTAATAACAGTTTTAAACAAAAACAGATATTAAGGAATAGACATGCCCCCAGCTCCCAGAGGACTGCCTCTCTTGTCATGATTTCCCTCCAGAAGATCTTGCCAGGCCGGCTACTATTCTTGGAGATATACTAACAGGTTATAGCTAAATATGGTCCAAGGGTCACAGGATCACCAGGAAGGGGGCCCAGGCTCAGGGTAAGAGTGGCTAACCTGCTTCTGTCCACTTCCTCAGAACTCTAGTTCCCACTGCTGGCACTGGATGGGGTTAAATCTAAGTGGTGCCTTAGAATGGGCATAGAGCAAGAAAGACAAACAGGGACTCCTTCTCTCCTCTTGATTCTTTCAAAGGGAAAAAAACTGTCATAGGTAGACATCTGTACCAGGGCAGACTGGCGCCTTGGTGGGCCTTCTTCCCTCACTGTTTGGAATACAAACTTAGCTCCAAAGAGTGTCATGTAGTCTCTTTCTACACCCAAACCTGACCTGAGCACGCCCCCTGGCAATAGTTCAAATTACCTTTTAACAGTCTGTCCTTCTAGAGGAAACAGTTACATGTGGCTATCAAGACAGCAGTTTTGGCTATCAATTGTGGCTATCAAAACAAAAACAATAAGGCTGTATACCTGGCTATTTCAATAAGATAAACCATCAGCCTAAGGCCCGACTTATAAACACTCTTTGCTTTCAAAGATATGAAAGTTTTTTCCTTCTGATTCTTATTACAAGAGATCTCTTTTAATTGCTGATAGATTTCCCTCCGATTTAGGGTGGCTACTATATATAATAGCTACCTTCTTCTTCCCAACATGACCCTACTCCCACCAAAAGAGTAACCTAATACTTGTCCTCCTCCTAACAGCTAGTGACATCACAGGCTCCTCCAGTCCCTAGCCACTACCTCACTCAACCCCACACCAGCTCCTACAAGGCCCACCTCAGCTCCTATAAGAAGCACTCCCCATTCCGGCCGTACTGCTTTTGTCTCTCCTTTCTTCAGAGACAGCCCGGCAGATCATCCTTGCCATAAAGGCTTGTTGTGGCCTGGTCTGGTCTTGGGTTTCGGCTTTTTTACCTGACAACTGCCCTATAAAAAGTTCTGACTAGTCTATTTATAACTATAAACCTAAAACTGTAAAAGGGTTACTGTAGGTCAACTTGGCCAAATACATCTGAGAGTGCATTCTAATTTAAATGTAATCATCTTGCATATGTTTGTCCGTCTGCCTGTTCAATGTGTGTCAATAACTGGTTAAAACACCTGCAGCTGCTTAGTTTATGAAAAATTGAGCTCAACAATTTCATTTTCTTCTTCTTCCTTTTTTTTTGGGGGGGGCCCTCTTTTTGAGATTTCCATGGAAAACCATTTATATAGGTTTTAAGAGTAGCCAAACTCATTTAAAATATCACCAGATAAAGACTAACAGGCTTACATAGGAATAAAATCTTAAAGTTTGATAGCATAAAGGTTACATATTTCTTAGGTTAATATGTATGTCTCTGTGTGTTAACATTTACGTATACATTACCCTCCAAAAGTTTACTTAATTGGCTTACAGATAAATAAATACTCAAAACATTTATCTTAAATGCTGGTGGTTCATATAGCTCAACAGTAGGCTAATTTACATCACTTGGTAAGAGTAAAGATGTCTTTAAAGTTAGTAACATATTTCCATCCAGGTTGTTGGGTATTCAAGAGAATATCCAAAGACTGGTTTTATAAATACAAAGTCCACTGTTTATATAACCTCATGGAATTTTTTTTTTCCCTTTGGTACCAGGGATCAAATTCAGGACCTTGCACTTGTGAGGCAGGTGGTGGAACCACTGAGCTAAATCCCCGACCCCACCTCATGGAATATTATATGGTACATTTGTGTTTCCCAAGTGTACAGGCCTTCAAAGATGTGAAACTAAAAACATCTTATCATACTGGTGACTTTCAGGTTAAAGTTGTTTATGGTAGTAAACTTTTAAAGCTCAAATATCTGGTACTCCCTTACTTGCATTCCAGTTATTTGTTGTGGAATGTACATGCTGGTCCAGCATGAAACAATCAATCAGAGGATGCAGATATGTTCTCAGGCTTATGTGAATGTTATATAATTGTGTTGTAACAGTTAGAGGCCCCTAAACACTGTGTAGTCCAGACAATGTCAATTAATAATCTATAAAGTACATCTATAAACAAGTACATTCTACTTAAATATCACTCTGGTAACAAAAAATGGTTAAAGGATAACAAATTAGGTAACAGTTTCTCTATGTCATTTAATATCTTGTAATTAAAGATAATTGACTAAAGAGCTACTCTATACTGAGATAGACATTTAAATGTGTTTCAGAGATAATAATGCATGATGAATGTCATGCTAAAATGCTATGTGCCGCCTGATGTCAAGTTTCCTTGTAAAATTTTATAATTCTTATTTGTTAACATTCTGCAGGGATTCAACTTTTAAGACAACTATGATTGGTAAAGAAATAACAGTTCATCAGTCACACTATATACTTCAAGATGCTCAATATCTAGATAAGATCATAAAATTAAACCAACTGCTCCCACTATAATACTGATGTAACTGATCTTCTCTTCTGGGTGTTCAAACACTGAGGTTTGGAGACCAAAACTAGAAAGATAACTGGGCTAAGCCAATATTTTGGCCCTGACCCTCCAAGGTCAACAAGGACCTAGGACATGAGAGGACCTCTGCTACAAAATCTTACAACTTTGGTGAATCACCCAACTTCCTGAGCAGGGAGACTGTTGTAACCCAGAGAACAGGAGTCAACCAATGCACAGTGTGCCAAAAAGGAGGGTCACAAAAGACGGAGAAAAATGTCTCCCATGCTTTCACTGGAAGCTACGTGGTCAAGCAAGACTGTAACCCATCCTGGCAGCTGACACTGACAGATGAGCTAAGAGGCTCCAAAAGTAATGCCTGAAGACTCTTAACTGACCTTGATTGATAGTAAGATGTTAATTTTGATTAACACAGGTCTCACTTTAATTTGGTCTTAAACACCCAGCAAAAAGTATAACCAAAAGATGTGTAAGAATAATACTATAGTAAAAAAGGCTAGATACAGAAATGGGCTCTAGTCACTGACCCCTGCTGTCAGTTTCCAGCTACACCTGTAGCTGACCTCTGCAATGGTTCAATAAGCTACAAAGCTACAGTGAAAGCCATAAAAGCTCAGCAAGAGTCTTAAAATTCCTTCGCTCAAATTCCTTCAAAACCATCATCTTCTAACTGGAGAGACTTGTGACAAAGAAATATCAGACTTATAGATAGCTTCAATCAGTAAGAAGAAAGGTCTAAGAGCCAGTGTGACAATTGCTATTCCAATCCCTTAAGAGCAGTATCTGGATGTGTCTCTTTTCTCCAATCTGTCTTTCCATTCTAGTTCTCATGGTTTGGTCATATGTGCTTTAATTTCTTGGAAAAACTTGTTTATTCTCGCCTAAAGCTGCCAAACACTAAGTGATCATGCAGATGGAACCAAAAACAAATATACCAGACTCCTTTTACCAGGATCCACTAGACTGACCCTGTAAAAGGAGTTCATAACTGCTAAACTACAACATGACTTCTATCCAAGGACCATGAGATTACCTCTCTGGAGACTGTGGTCTCCCCTATACCGACCTCTCTCAGCTCAAAGCAGCTAGATTGAAACTTCACCCATTCTCCCCTAACTGCAGTTAGGGATAGTTCTTCAGAGGGGTTAATATTATAGACAGCTAAGTTAGATAAAAATTAATATACAGTCAGAAAGGGACTGGGCTTTCAAGGAAGTTAGTGCAGGAGATGAGAACACATTAAAATTGGCAGGAGATGCATCTGAAGAAGGCAAGACCTCGACATGAAACTCACAATGGCCAGATTTACACACTCCCCTAAGGAATGAATGAAAATTTGAGATTATACTGTAATTGGTACCATCCTTTTGAGATTTCCATAGAAATAGACCATTATCTCATTACAGTGGGCCATTGTCTCCCACCTACTAAGACTATTAAGACTAAGACTAAAGACAAGACTAAGGCTACAGATGATCCACCAAAGTTAATGATGTCATCCACATTCCCTTCCTATGTGCCCTGACTCCCTATTGAATCAATATTAGCTAAGCAGCTATACTTATAATCTTATTGGTTGATTATAGTTTGATCCACATTGTACCCACCTCCTAACTTTGCTCTATAAAATATTCTCTGAGAGATGGCTTCAGTGGCAACCCACTTCAGACCCCTCCTGTCTCTCAGGAGCTATTCTTACTCCCCAATAAACTTCCTACTCTTAAAAAAAAAGTCACTAAATCTTCCACTGCGATTACTACTATTGGAGACTAATTTGTGTAATGTAGGCAGGCCCTCGTAGAAAAGAAGGTAAATATGGATTTTAAGAGTAAGAGAAGTAAAAGGGCCACAATGAGGCAGCAGGGTATCCTGGAATAATGAACACATTTTTAGAAGTATTTATGCTTCCTTTTTATTAAATAGACAAGATCAACGTAGAAAAATATGCCCTTTCCCAAATACAGAGAAGCAGGACTATACCAGAGTAACTTAGTTGCTTTACAAAGCAATGATACCTACAGTGTAGTCATCACACAAAAGGAAAGAACCAACAGGCAAACTAGAAACAACAGAGAAATTGAAGACAATGCAGAGAAAAGAATGAAGCAGTCTGGAACACTAACCCAGCTCCTGAGGAGGAGGTCCTGTCTCTGCAAACACAAGTGGTGATGGGGATCAAGCTCCCATAAGAAGGCTGGACACTAAGACCCTCGAATACTATGCCAAATAGGTTGAAGAGAGGTATAAACAACAAAGCATAACCAAACCCAAGGAGACAGAATCTAACTAAAAAGATCTCCATAGTAGTAAGAGTTTCTCTAACCTAAATGATGTTCAACCCACAAAAACAATAGAAACGTGAGAAAGAAGGCAACAAGATGATCCCCAAACCCTTAACTCTCCAAAAGCTGAACTCAAAGACACTAAAGTAGAAGAAGCTAAAGGCAAAGAACTCAAAAGCCAAATGATCAACAATAAACTAAGGTAAGCGTGACAATACAAGACATAAATGACCACTTCAGTAAAGAATAAGAAAGTATGATAAGAAAGCAAGGGTAGCAGACTTGACCACTGTGTGGACAGTGTAAGAAATAGATGACTAGGTGGATACAGAAGATCATAACTTCAACAATACCCTAAAAATGACAAGATACCATTTAAGCTGGATCTACCAGCTGTTAGATGACTCAACAAAAACCAACTCAGAATTATAGGAATAAAGGAAAAATTGCTAAAGAAAAAATGCTAAAAGCTGTTAGAGAAAAACAGCATGTAACTTATAAAGGCAAGACCATCAGCAAACTGCAGATTTCTCAGCATAAACCTTAAAGTCCAGGAAAGTCTGAAGCAAAGATTTTCAAGTCCTAAAAGAAAATAGCTGTCAATGAGGCTCTTATATATCCTGCACAATTAGTCTTCAAAACTCTCAGAGATGTAAAGACTTTCCAAAAGAAATAAATCTTAAAGAAATACATAACCACTAAATCAGCACTGCAGAAAATGCTTAAAGGAAAATGCTTAAGGGAGGCTACCAGCACCAAAAAGCTCAAAGAGCAGTTAAACAAAAGAAAAAAAGAAAAGAAAAGAATCAGAACTATAAACATAATGCCATGACAAGGTTTAATAAATACCTTACAATAATAATTCTCAATGTCAGTGGTCTCAACTCCCCAGTCAAAAAATGAAATGCAGTATGTATCGCCTACAGGAGACACACTTCATCCAAAAAGATGTACACAGACTGAAAGCGAAAGGATGGAAAATGATTCTCCATTCAAGCGATGCCCCAAACCAAGCAGGAGAACCTATTTTATTTTCAGACACAGAAGATTTCAAGCCAAAACTGATCAGAATAGAGTCTAAGACAACCACTTCATACTGGTAAAGGAAACAATTCAACAGGAAAAGCTAACAATTGAAAATATCTTTGCACCAAATGTCAGCTCACCCAACTTCATAAAATAAAACTATTGGACTTAAAATTACAGATAAACATCAATATAATTACAGTGGGGTACTTCGACACCCCACTCTCACAATTAGCCACATTTCCCCCCAAAAATCAAAAAGTAAACATCAGAGTTAAACCATACCACTGCACAAAGGGACTTCAATGATATCTACGGAGTATTTCATCCAACAACAGAATATACCTGTACATTTTCCTCAAAAGTAAATGGAACGTTTTCCAAAATATACTACTGTATATTTTAGGCCATGAAGCATGCTAAAATAAACACAAAAGAACTGAAATAATCCTCTCCATGCCATCAGATCATAGAGGAATGAAGCAGAAATGAATAGCAAAAGAAGCCACAAAACTACAAAAATACATGGAGATTAAATACTACATTATTGAGTAATCAATGGATCATAAAAGAAATTAGGGAAGAAATAAAAAAATTTCTAGAATCAAATGAAAATGGAAGCACAACATATCAAAACCTGTGGGACACAATGAAAGCATTTCTAAGAGGTAAATTTATAACTAAATGCATGCATAAAAAAGCATAGAGGGATCCAAAATAAACAAGCTAAAGATATCTCAAAATTCTGGAAAGACAAGAACCATCCAAATCTGAAATAGAAGAGAAAGAAATTATAAAGATCAGAGCAGAAAGTAATGAAACTGAGACAAAAAAAAAAAAAAACAGTAACAAAACATCAATGAATCAAACAGTTGGTTCTCTGGAAGATGGAAAGGGGATCTGGGGGTAAGAGGAGAGAGGAAGGGGAGTGAAAGGGGAAGTAAAAAAGGATCAAGGTGCAGAACGGATACGTACCAATTCCTCCATAATAAATGTATTTACTATGTATTCCAAACATATATACTAATGAAAAAATAAGCCATGTTTAAATTATTTAGTGTTGTAAAAGGGAGCAGTAAATATGTTAAAAATTCATAATCACTGTTAGATTTTATGCTTGAAGATTCATCCAAAAAGAATCATCAGAAATTCAGTTCTAAACTTACAGCTACATAAAAGTTCAGTTTTTACTTCCTCAAAAAATTCGATGGTTCACACAAAATCATCATGCTTTGGTAAATTAGAGAATCTAAGTGGGAACCATGAGGCAGAGCTCTACTAATCTGATCAGTGAGTCTCAACCTCACACTTAGAAATGGTCAGTGAATTCGGAAAGACATAAATCATCTCTGAAGGATACCAATAACTAAGACATCTATTACATTCCAAATGCCTACTGCATGTCAGAACTATTCCTAGTCTTTTACAAATGAGAAAAATGATATTCAGAGGTTAAGTCCTGAGACCAAACAGTTGAATGTCTACATTAATTTTCCAGGGCTCCTGTAACAAATTGCCACTAACTAGATGTTTTAGAATAAGAGAAATTTATTCTCTCATAGTTCTGGAGGCTACAACCCATTATTCCAAGTGTCAGCAGGGTCATACTCCCTGTGAGACTTCCCTCCTTCTTCTTTCTAGGCTCTGGCCAATGCAGAATCTCTGAGGTTCTTTGGTCTGCAGTGGCATCACCTCACCTTTCTCCCTGCTGTTACATGGTGTTCTCTCTCTCTCTGTGACTTCACACCATCTTCTCTATGTGTGTCTGTTTTCTTCTTATAAACACACCACTCATATTGGATAGGGCTCATCCTAATGACCTCATTTTAACACGATTACCCCTGCAAGGACTCTATTTCCAAATAATGTTACATCACAGTTACCCAGTTAGGATTTCAATACAGTATTTGGGGGTAACATAATTCAACCCGCTCAGAATCAGATCTATCTACCTCCAAAACTGCTTTCTTACAATCAGACTAAACCTGTTGCTTCTTATAATCTCAACTAACATGCACCCTATCATAATTTAAACATGGAAGTCAATTTAAAAGACATATTTTAAAATAAAATTGGCACCAATTATTAATGTGCTAATATTTTAAACAGGACAATGAATTCAATCTAAAATATAGATTCAAAAGAACTTTGTTATGATAAGTAGCCATCATTCAGGACTATCTTTAATTCTGAGAGTTGAAATAAAATTTTATAATAAAGTAGTCCACTCTTCCCACATTATCTCTGGGGGAAACATTCCAAAATCCCCAGTGCCTACGCCTATGATTCCAAGAGTGTTACCTATTTTATCTTTCAGTAGGTTGTTTCTGTTTTAATGTTTAGATATTTTATCCATTTTGATTTTAGTTTACTACATGGTGAGAGGCATGGGTCTAGCTGCAATTTTCTGCATAAAGGTAGCCAGTTCTTCCAGCACCATTTGCTAAAGAGGCTATCTTTTCTCCAACATATGTTTTTGGCTCCTTTGTTGAAGATCAAATAGCTGAATGTGTCTGAGGATGTTTCTGCATCTTCTATTCTGTTCCATTGATCCACATGTCTGTTTTTGTACCAGTACCATGCCGTTTTTATCACTGCACCTCTGTAGTATAACTTGAAGTCAGGTATGTGATGCCTCCTGCTTTACTCTTGTTACCCAAGATTGCTTCTGCTATTCTGGCTTTCTGGTGTTTCCATATGAATTTTAGAATTGTTTTTTCTACTTCTGTGAGAAATGCTATTGACATTTTGACTGGCAGTGCCTTAAAATGGAAATTAAGAGATTTCTCAAATAACTAAAAATATATTCCATTTGACCCAGCTATTTCCCTTCTAGGTATCTTTCCAAAAGAGCAAAAGACAACACATTGTAGCAATACATGCATACCAGTGTTTACAGCAGCACAATTCATAATAGCTAAATCCTGAAAGCTATGTGTCCATGAACAGACAAATGGATAAAGCAAATATGGCATCTATAGATAATGAAATACTGCTTGGCTATAAAGATGAATAACTTGAGATATTTATAGGAAAATGGATACTCTTGGAAAATATTAAGTGAAATAAATCAGACATACAGGTTAAATACTGTATGGTTTCTTTCATTTTAGTAATGCAAAGTACAAATAAAGAGTGAAATAAAAGACTAGTAAAAAGAAACAGGGAGACAGATCTTTTGCAAATGGAGAGGGGTCCAAGAGACCCACAGTGGCGGTGAGATGGGGTAATAAGATTTAAGATGTGTGATATACATGTACCAAATACCCACAGTGAATGTAAACATTACATGACATAAACATAAACTAAAAATATACATTAATAATATAACAATAATAATGAAAATGGGAAAGGGGATCTTGAAAGGGGAGGTGGGTGAGGAGGGAAACAGAAATAAAAAAGAATCAAGACTGTTATGTACACTCCCTAAGGTGAATGTAAATTTCATGTACTGCAAACATGTACCAATAAAATAATATTTTAAAAAGATATAGGGAAGAAATATTATCTAAGGTATTTTAGAAAGAATGGAAATTTAAAATTCTGAAAAAAAAATAACTGACATGATGTACATAAAATTCTTAGTAGAGTGAACTCTAAAAAAGTCACTACTGATAGTTTTATAATTGAATAGACAACACAGGATTTTTTTGTTAAGAGGAGAAACTGGGACACATTTATATGCTGAAGTGATGGAAAAACAGGTTAAAGAAGAGGAAGACGATGATATTCAATATTTTTATTACATATTTTTAAACTTTTGAGTAAAGTCATATACCTAATTTGCTCTTCACATAACACTTTTACTATGAAATAAGTTTTATTCAAAACTGTATCAGTATAAAAATGGAATCATTGTTTACTCTATCTAAACCATCTGGATCCAGCTCTCGTCCAGCTGACATACCATTTTATCAGACAAATCTTCCTATCACCAGGGTCCACCTTCCTGTGAAGTATAAGGTAAACCTCCCACCACAATGTCCATGCTACCTCTCTTCCACAATACAAAACTTTCTTACCAGCAGGAAACCTTTTTTTCAAAATAAAAACTACAATTTCCAACCTCTAGCTAGTGGCCTTGTAATTAAGTGGTGGTGGTGTGTGGCAGAACCTTCCAAGAACCTTCTTTTCAAGTCCCTTCTTCTTCATCCATTCTTCTACATAGGCCCTGAAATGCCAATCAGAACTCAAGCCTCCATCCTGAACCTTTCACATGAGAGCAAATCCCTCAGAATGTCAGGACAGTAAAGTATTCATAGTGAGGACTCAGTACATAGCCTCCCTGTTGCCTCCATATTATGTTTTTGACATTACACATGAGAATCCAAAGCTTGATTATTCATTACTGAACTCAATCCTACCCAGTATATATTGTGTCCGTCACACCACTTTCCTGGTTTAATGCATGTGCTATCAAATATCCAAGACTATCCACAATCTGGCACCAGCTAATTTGCCCTTATCCCTTATTTTCTTTATACACCTTTTGATTTCCTGCCACTAAGTCACTGCTCACATGAATCTTCTTTACTGGAACGTATTGAAACTTCTCCTTTAGACATATTATTTGCCCTTCAAATTCCAGCTATATGCCCTATTCCTGGATTTCCCCAGTTTTTGGAGACACATGTGATCTTATCTTTCTTTGAACTACTGTACTAAGGTTATTCTGTGTGTGCCACTCAACACAGTAAAGCTTACTTTTCCTGTTATATGTTTGTCTCATCTTTCCAAAAAGATTCTAAACTCCGTAAGAAAGGTCTCTACTGAAAAAAGTAAAGAAGGCTGTGGCCCCAAACTTTTTCCATCACCCACTATGGCCACTCACTCTGTATACTGAAAATACCCAACATTGATTAAAATTCTTGATAAATTGAATTCAGTTTATGCGCTTTGACCATCAAACACTCACTATATCCTTTGTCAGCTAAAATTCAAGGGTAGCTTGACCTAATGTCCAGATTACAATAAAATGTGTTGGGAATAACAACCCTTCAGGTTTCAAAATACCAAAATTGATGCCAATGTATTAGTTCTAATCTTAGAAGTTACTAAGTGAAATAAGGGACAGTTTGTTTTTTTTTAATTAATGGCATTTCAATGCCAAAAGTACACAAGGCATAGTTCACAATATAATGAAGTCTGGAAACTTGCCTGTTAACTTAAATCCAAATAATAAATAAACTGAAGCAAAATAGAATAGACAGAATACTAATGGCAAGTATTGTATGAAGACTCAGGATGTGAAAAACTGGCTCGTGAGGGACAACAACTCAACCTCTCTGAGATTCAGAATCCAAACACTGGAAAATAACAACTTGGGGAAGAAAAAATGAGAGTAGATCTCTGGAACCAGGAAAGATCTAACAAGAAAATTAAAAGCTACAGAGAAATTAAGAGACAACGCCATGTAGAGAAGGGAAGAGACAATCTTCTAGCTCCCTGCTCCTGGCTCCTAGCTCCTACAAAAGGGAGAATGAACCTATAGAGACAAAGTGAATGCTGTGATCTCCTGGGATAGCATGGGATTCTGTTTCCATGGGAGTACTTCAGGCAACAGGCCAAGGATTTAGCTCAGTGGTTCCACTGCCTGCCTTGCAAGAGTAAGGTCCCTAGTTCAATCACTGGTACCAAAAGAAATAATAACAACAGGTAACAGCTGGTGAGTGACGCCAGTCCAAATGCCCAACACATCAGTGGAGAAAGTGCTTGGTCAGATACCATTCTGGGGAAGGATTGATTATCTGAACCCGGGACTCAGAGTAGCCACACAGCTTCATTTCAGGGCTCCCAGTGTTACATTTCCACAGTGACTGAGTGAGAGAGAGCTGAGGTTAGAGAGCAGGCTGGAAAGAGACCACCTGAGAGGTTGGAGCTAAAAGAAACAGGCCCAGACCCCATTGCCAGAGGCCAGGCCTAGATTGAGTTGCTCTGGATTTGAAACCTGCAGTACTGGCTTCCTCACCCTACTCCTACTGTTTGCTGGTGCCTGCATCTAGCACAGACCTATGCTTAAGGGTGGTACATAATTCATTCTGATGGTATGTCAATTCCCAATTTGTCTTGGGTGATTTGCTTGATTTATACCAGGGTCACATAATTGTTGCTATTTATGGGTTTTTTCTGTAAACCAACACCCAGAACACCTTGGTGACATTAACAATACTAGGGTACATTCACAGGAAACTTGGTGATGGGCCAATTACACTGCATCCTCCTCTACCAAATTAACCAACGCGGACAGATCTTGGGGCAGAGGCAAAGGACTATGGTTAGCCTCATCCAAGGTACATTACTGAAAAGCGACTAACTAAAGAGATCTCTATACTAGCAACAAAGTCTTTACACTATACATGTCCAGAAAACTGAGCATAAAACAAATGAAAAAACAGAACAGACATAGACAAGCAGATTAGTGAATAGTTACCATATTTCTCAGCTTTGTTTTGTTACCACTGTTAACTGTCCCCCTATGTCAAATGTGCATTTCTAAAAATACATCCTATTCCTAAGAAACCAACTCTAAATTTAATGTGGTGGGAAATGAGGAATTTGAAGGGCAACCAATTTGAAGGGCAAGCAATTTTTATACTTTAGAGGACTGGAAAGCTTCCATTCTGAATGTAAATTTATCTAAAAGGAAATCAATATAGGACATAAACAGGACATTCAACAAAATGCTGAGTAATAAGATAAATCATTTGAAGAATTAATCAGATTATGTCTAAAATGGCATTTTAAGTATCCCTCATGAACTGATTATTTCACACTGAAGACCCCATGTGGAGGTTCTAATGAAGATGACTGGGAATCAAAAAAAAAAATTTTTTTTGAAAAGCAACTCTGTTTAAGCAGCTTGACTTTTACCAGTGACGAAGAAATGAAGAATGGTGTTACATGAGCCAAGATGAATGTTAAACTTACCTAAGGTAATTTATAGCTACTAACTCTACAAACATGGTAGAACACAAGCAATTACTGGGGATCATTACACCTACCTGAAATGACTACTGAGGATTAAACATGTGACTTAAACATAGCCATTTTTGTAGCAAATGTTAAATTTGCCAGTATGTTTATTTAAAACTCTAAATTAAAGGCAGGCATTTCTTTTCTGTAAAGATCCAGAAAATAAATACTTTAGGCTTTGCAGACCAAGGAGCAAGCTTGAGGGTTTTATGTAAGTATTTACATAAGAGAGAACTAATTTTTACTGAAATTAATGAAATTAGAAATGTAATAATAATAGTTATATATAATTTTGGGGTAGCAAAGATCTATTCACAAGAAGAATGGAGTTTTAGGGCTGGGGATTTAGCTCAGTGGTTCCGGTGCCTGCCTCACAAGCGAAAGGTCCCCAGTTCAATCCCCAGTGCCAAAAAAAAAAAAAAAAAAATTAAAAACTCACAGAAGAATGGAGTTTTTGAGGGGGAGGATAAGTAACATTTAGAATAATAGATGACATTCTCTATCATGAAACTGACTGCAAATGATCATGTGCAAAAAACCACTCTTAGCTTTTGGGCCATGCAAAATGCTCAAGTAGGTCACATTTACTTTGCCATCCACTGCTGTAAGTACTAAAGTTACTTCAGAAACAAACAAAAACATTAACACCACAAACCTTTTAATTTCCAAAGGTTCACTTTTTAGTAGCTACAATCATTTTAAATATTAAAATCTACAAACTTCTTAATTTTTAAAATGTCTAATCTTAGCTGTGCTCCCAGCACTCTGGGAAGCTGAAGCAGGAGGATCACAAGTTTGAGGCCAGCCTAGACAACTTGGTGATTTAGCAAGACCCTGTCTCAAAATTTTAAAAAAGGTACTGGAGATGTAGCTCAATGGAAAAGCCCTCAATTCCAATGCCACAAAATTAAATTTAATTAAATTTCTAAAATTTTTAATACCTTTTCTTTTAACTACTGTTTCTAAAAGCAACTTATCTTTCCTTAACTTTTACTAAAGACTGTAAAGATTACTAAACACAGATGAGAAATTTAATCTTCTTAAAACGAAACTAAGAAAACAAAATAATCTGGATTAAACAAGTGAGGGCAGTAAATATAAAGAGGCAAGTTGGGAGTTTCTCTCACCAAAATCTCAAAAAAGGTACCTTAGGAAATAGTGATTTGACATACATAAATATTTAGTTTCTAAATTTTGAATATTACTCTGCATAACATTCTTATCTGATTCTAATTATTTAATTCGAATTCTAATTAAATTCTAATATTCTAATTATTTCATTTTGAGACATGGTCTCACTATGTGGCCCAGAATGGCCCTGAACTCCTGAGTTCAATGGATCTTCCTGTTCAGCTTCCCCAAGTAGTTGAGACTCTAGGAGCCTAACACCCTGCCAAGCTTCCTAAATACTAATCTGAAAATATATAACTTCACTCTGCAACCTTCGCAAAAGTTAAGAAAAACTTCATTATCTTATCTTTTTCAAATTAGCTCCATGTCTCAGCCTCATGAAAGGCCCTGACTAGAAAACCATCACCTCTGTAGTAAAAACATGTACCTGACTCCTAAGTTACCAAATTAAA
This sequence comes from Heterocephalus glaber, assembly GCF_000247695.1. Next base: position 6,768,305 of record NW_004624819.1, on the reverse strand, counting down.
GGAAATACTAGTCCCTTGCTCCCAATAATAAATGAAAATATTAAATCCTCATACTGAATGAAAAGATTTAAATATTTAAAATATTTTCTCATGAATGATAAAATTAACTATAGTTTTCTAAAAGCATTTTACTTAATTTGTAAAATCGAAAAACAACCCAAAAACATAAGCCTAAAAGAGGAGGAATATGTTACTGAATATCTACATTAAAATATAAAAGCACTTTTTTGTTTCATACCTTTCCGAAGCACAAGATAAGTGTAGTAATTTTTTTTTTTTTTTGGCAGCGGGGATCGAACTCGGGACCTTGCGCTTGTGAGACAGGTGGTGGAACCACCGAGCTAAATGCCCGGCCCTGTAAGTAATTTTTAGTACAACATTTCTAGGAGAATATGAAAGGTCCACTAGGTTTACTGTAAAACTCTAGATCTCTGATCTTAGCACTGTAAGCCATACATTTTGATGTAAGTCTCCTTTGCCCTTGTAATTTGAACTAATACAGCAAGGTTTTAAAATTTCAAAAATAAAGAAACTAAACATATGTGAGCAACTTCTAGTACAAAATCAATGCAGGTAAGAACTTCTCATAATCTATTTGCTGTACTTTTAAACAGCCCTCAACATATTTTAATCTAAACTAGTAATTAACAAAGGGTAGAGGGTCTAGGGGAATAGCCTAACGGCACAGCACATGCTGGAGACCCTGGTTTCCATCCCCAGCACCAGGGAAAAAAAGGTAGAGAACAGGCAGAAACAAGCGTGGAAAGCTCCCTAGGTTTTTCTGATAACTCCAAACCCAATTTGGAGCCACATTTTAGATATTTAATATTCTTACTTCATATATATGCATATATACACACACATATACATTTATCAGATCTGATCTGCACAACTGTATGCCAGTGTTGGTATAAAATTCCCAGTTATTTCTAATTTTCATTTCCTCTAGTTTCAATGGCAATATAACATGAACATGCAACATTTTTTTATAAGGCACATTTAAGTCAGAACTCAAAGAATTTCAACAGTCCAACAGCATCTTTAGAGATCATGCTCTCTGAATCTACTGATTTGTCAAAGTAGAGAAACTATACTCAAAACCATGCCTGTGATATCAAACCAGTGAGTAAGAGCTGGAACTTCGGCTCTACTACTCTGATTCAACGTCAGTGCCCTTCTGAGCAGCCAAGCTGCAGCACACCTTCAGGCAACTTGAAATTATGCTTACGCATGAGAACTGTTTAAGAAATGTCCATTTCCCAACTAGCTGGTGTAAGAACCTTATTTTACTCTAGAACCCAAAATTTTTAAGGAAGTTAAATATTTCTTTTCATATTATACTTGATAAGCATTTTCAGAAGTTTGCACATAATTCAGTAAATGCTCATTCATAGAAAATTGGAAATTATTGCTATTTTTATCTTAAGTATCTAAAAATTTTAAATAAAGTGACTCAGATTTCTAATGTTAAATTATTTCCTTCTTTTTATCACTGCAGTAGGGACCTTAGTGTACGGTGAAAGCTTAAAACTAGGACTCAACATTCCTGGGTTTCTCAATTTTATAGTACTATATCGTTAACTAGTTTACAGCCAAAGCTCAATCTATTTCTCATCTCCCACTTAACTTAGTGCCACACCTCTTATCTATATTGCTTCTAATTCTTACATTTTGGAAGATACGTATTATTTTATTTGTTCTAGAGATGAAGAAACTGAGGTTCAGAAAATTACATTAATTTCCAAGAATCTGAGCTAAAGTGGCTGAACTTGACCCAGCTCTTCATGATATCAGCTAGAGTCCATGCATGGTCTGATATATGTGACCCTAGTGTGGATGAAGAATAGGTACAAGTTGAGTATCCAAAATTTTTGGAACAGGAAATGTTTCAGATTTGAAAGGTTTTCAGATTTTGGAATATTTTCATAGACTTCACCGGGTGAACATCTTAATCTGAAAATTCTGAAATCCAAAACACCAAAATCCAAACATTTTGAGTCTCAACATGACACACCCAAAAAGTTTTGGATTTTGACTACATTTGCAGACTACTAGGGAGATTTAAAAAAAAAAATAAAATAAATTAAAACGCTTACTTAAAAAATATACATGACACTTTCCCTAGTTCTTATATTCAGAATCCTTAGTGGAAGATTTAAAACCTACTTATGCTATAGATACTTTTTTTTTTTTTGGTACCGGGGATTGAATTTGAGTCCTTCCACTTGCGATGCAGGCGGCGGAACCACTGAGCTAAATCTCCGGCCCTATAGATACTATTTTTGCCATCGTAATTAACACTTAAGTAAGCAACTGTTCGATTAAAAATGTCAATCTTGCTTTTAGAGATAACACTGTAAATTAAACTGGAAAAGTTATCCCTCCTTCCCTGGTTAAAAATTAAAATTATTCTGAAAGTCCCATTATATCATGTAGATAAATATTAAGAAGTATACACATGGGGCCAGGGATTTAGCTCAGCGGTTTCGCCGCCTGCTGCGCAAGCGCAAGGACCCGAGTTCGATCCCCGGTACCCCCACCCAAAAAAAACTATATACATATATGCATAGGATAAAACAAATCAAGATTAGTTGGGATCAGCTCTTTGCCTTTCAGCTGATTAAAAACACTCAAATATGATAAAAGGAAGATAAAAGATGTTTAATATTGAATACCATACAGTATTTACATTGTACTATCAATCCATTTTCATCACTGTATAAAAATACCATGATTTCTGCTGACAGAAATCGAAATGCTTCCCCGATGTACGTTCTTCTGTCCTGTCATCTATAAGTAAAATGTTCAGTAAAAATCATACTAGTAAAATGTTTAATAGACAGTGCATAATTTATTCCCTGTGTGTGGTCACTGACTCTGTAAAGTTTAAAAATCAAGAAAGGAAAAAAATTACAGTGAATGTGATACATGATCATTAATAAACGAAGCCTAAAAGCAAGACCAGAATTGAAGCTTCCAGCTAGCTTTAACCTGTATCATGCCCTTAAAACATGTAATTAGCTCAAATTGAAAGGCACTGTGCACACTTTCGTCGAATGTCCTAAAATGTGCCCTGGTAACATATGACTTCACTACTTTACCTAAGATTCAATACTTTTGGGACTTTGGGTCTTTTCCCAACCACGGTCAACGTGTTCATCTGTGTCCTGGAACAGTGCCCGCACAGGTAATGATCCCATCATCCTGTCGATTCCTTCAGAGTTACATCTTGATATAACTTTATTTTTTACCGCTTTTCATTTCGACGAACAGCACTCTGAGCCCAGGGAATCATACAAACTGCCACTAAATAAAATCTCCACCTGATTCTCTTTCTACGGTATTCACTCCGTTGGCAACCATTTAAATCCCGGGCAAGAGGAATGCAGGACATTAAGTACAGAAGCCGGGCAGAGGGAGAAAGCAGCCGCAGAAAGCAAGGGGAGAAGGGAGAGAGAAGGTGCTGCCTTTCCCCGGGGAGGAAGAGGGAGGTCGCCGCCGTCCCCGGGAGGAGGGCCCTGCCCGCCGCTCACCTCGATCTCGCGGATGTTGTTGGAGGTGACGAAGATGCCGATGCCTATGGGGATGAAGATGAGGCCGACGATGAAGAACGTGGGCAGCACGGTGCCCGCCGTGAGGATGGGCTGCCAGGCGGGCAGCCGCTGCTGCTTGAAGGCCGTGTTGTCCGGCCTCCGCGTCTTCGCGGCGCCCCCCGGCGTACACTGGGGCCCGCCGTCCACCTCGTCTTTGGCGTTGCAGTTCATCGCCATCGGTCCCCGGGGCGCGGCTCTACCAGCTCAGGCGTCCCGCACGGGGATCCCACCCCAGACCCCGAGGAGACTCGGGCAGGGGCCGCCGCCACCGGCAAGGCGGAAGGGGCGGGACATGGGTGACCAGAAGCGGCAGTTCGCTGGCGCCGCCTAGGGGCGAGAGACCGGAAGGAGCGAGAAGACTCCGGAACTCGGGGAGAGAAAAGAAAGGTATTTAGGCGGGGGACTGAAAAGGAAGAAACACCTAAAGGCTGTTATAGCGCATGCGCAGCGTGATCTCGGCGCTTGGGTGGTGAATGTTTCCAGGATGTCAGGACGAAGTTGGGTATGTGGGCAAGCGCCACCCACTGGCCTGAACCGCCCATGTCAGCGACTTTGGTGACAGGCCTTGGACAGGTTTTTCTTTACCCCGACGCCACCACTGAAGTGAATCAGAGCTTTTCAAAGGCCACCCCAAGGTAGCCTGAGCCCCGTGCGATTGGTGCAAAGATGAACTTAAATTGACGTGTGACACGTTTTGTTCTTGTCAGGTGAAAGGCCAAAAACCAAGACCAGACCAGGCCACAACAAGCCTTTATTGTAGGGACAATCTGCTGGGCTGTCTCTGAACAAAAGAGAGACAAAAGCAATGTGGCCAGGACAGCAAGTGCTTTTTATAGGAGCGGGGGTGGGGCTTGTAGGAGCTGAGGTGGGGTTGAGTGAGGTAGTGGCTAGGGACTGGAGGAGCCTGTGATTTCACTAGTTGTTAGGAGGAGAGCAAGTATTAGGTTACTCTTTTGGTGGGAGTAGGGGCATTTTGGAAAGAAGGTGGCTATTATATACAGCAGCCACCCTAAATTGGAGGGAAATCTATCAGTTCTATATCAAGGAATCGGTGTTGCTTGGTTAGCCCTATTATCTTGCCTCTCATTGAGCGATTGTCTGATACTTTTACTCCGTTCATGATCTTCCCTTACTTTACCGGTTCCTGGGTCTGCTGCACGTTAGTATAGGAAGGCCTTTAGGAAGCTGTATGTTTGGGATGGTCTTTAATAATGGCAATTTTTTAAAAAGATAGCACTATATAAAATGCAATACTACATAACTTAAAACTTCAAAGGAAATAATACGTATTAAAAGTGACTAAGGATGTCAAAGTAGTATAGAAACGAGAAGTATAGAGCCCAACTAAAATGTATATAGTGGTAATCTCCATTGACTGGAGAATTTGTTTTCTGCTTCATTTCACTTTTCTATATTTCCCCAAATTTCTATAATAAGCATACATTTGTAAAATTTAAACAATGTTCAGTCCACATTGTTAGTCTTTGAAATCCAGACCAGAGAGTAAATCATCTGAAAATAAATACTAAACCTTATTTTTTAAAGATTGTGTCTACAGTTATGCCTTTTAGTTTTCCACATAAGGAAAACTAAAGAGTGGTGAGTACTCATAAGTTACAATTAAATGTTTTTTCAAAATTATCACCAGTCTTAAGCATGTGATTCAATCAGATATTTTGCAGTTTAAGAATGTAATGGTCAATGCCTTCTAGTTACAGTACTGACTTCCTTGGGTTTGCTCTTACAAGATATCCGTATCTCAAAAATCCTTAGCACCACTAATAACCTGAGTTCATATTTCAGTGGAAGTTTACCTACAACCTTGGGTTCAAGTGGAAAACAATCTGTCACAGTTTATGGAGAAGGCATGGAGTCCTTTTATTTTACTCAGCTCTGTTTGTTAGTAAAAGTGTATATCACAGTGTTGGGCATAATCCAAAAGTGTAAGTTTTTTTCTCCCCACTCCTGCATATGTCATCATATCTATTAAATGTAACAGTTCCTTAACTGATTTGACATTCCAGCCTTCTGTATAAATGGTCACTTGCAGTCAACTTCCATGTCCATGAGTTCTGCATCCACAGAACACATCCAACATATGATCAGAAATATTTAGGAAAAAATTTGTGTCTGGGCTGAACATGTACTTTTTTCTCATCATTGTTCCCTAAACAATATGTTATATTATAGCAACCATATACATAACATTTGCATTGTACTATGTATTATAAGTACTATAATCTAGAGGTGATTAAAAGTATATGGGAGGATGTGCGTAGGTTATATGCAAACTAAGCCATTTATCTTAGTCACGTTCTTGTCAATGGGACAAAATACCTGACACCTACAATTTAAAGGAGGACAAGTTTATTTTGGCTCACATTTTTACTCCATAGCTGCCTGGCTTCAAGGCAAAGGCATGGCAGAAGGCATGACAGAGGAAAGCTGCTCACTTTGTGAGAACTAGGAAGCACATAGCAAACAGAAGAGCTGAGGTGGAAGATCGACCTTTCTAGGGCACACACCCAGGGATCTGCCTGTTCTGATCAGCCCAGCCCCTATCTTTTATCATCATATTTAGCTGTTAGACTCGGAAATTCCATCATCTTTCAAAAGTCCCAACTATGATTGCATGAGGCTTTGGGGGAGGTCCTAGATATAAACCATAACATTCCAGCCCTCACCCATAAAAGGCTCTTGCACCTCTCTTTATGCAAAATGCATTTAGTCCATCTCTTAAGAGTCACCAAAGTCCAAGTCTAAAGTCTCTTCTGAGACTCAAAGGAAATTCAGCTGTGAGCCCCTGTAAACACCAAGGAGAATGTTAAATGCTGCCTATATACAATGGCACAAGGTAAACATTCCCATTCCAAAGGGAGGGATGGGGGATAGAAATTAATGAGAACAAACAATACCAAACCCCAGCAGGGAAAACATTAAATCCTGTAACTCTGTGTCCAGCCCCAGGTCATGGCCAGATTTGGGCTCCAAACAGTTTGGGTGGCCCTGCTCTCATGGCATTGCCATTTGTAATCCTAATGGCCTCTTTCTTCAGCTGACTCTATTCACTGCCTTCAGCCTCCTTCAGACTTTCCACATTCCTGGCTTTGCCACCTTTCTAGAGTCTCTGCTGTATTTCTGGCTTTACTCTCACAGCTTCGTGCACTGCCCTCTCGGAGGCACACTGCCTAGCTTCCCAGGCCTTCTGAAATCTGGATGAGGTCTCCCTGACCCAACAACTCCTGTATTCTGCATGCCTATAAAACCAGCACTTTATGGATGATACCAAGGTTTGGCACAAGCTGGAGCAGTAGCCAGACCCTCTTGAATCATGGTTGCCTTCAGACCCAAGTGCTTGGGTGGCTAAGCACCATGTATTGAATTTTGGTGACAAATTCTCTAGGTGGCCATTTTGTTTGTTTGTTTGTTTTGTACCCGGAATCGAACTCAGGACCTTGCACTTGTAAGGCAAGTGGCGGCAACATTGAGCTAAATCCCTGGCCCTCTAGGTGGCCATTTTTGTGCATGGTGCCCCCAGGCTCTCTTATCAAAGCAAAAATCATTCAGTTTAGCAATTTTGAGCCTGGAAAGTGGGATCTTCCTGGTTCATGTGATGCCCTCAAGCCATTTTCCTATTGTTCTGATCCAAAATACTTCACTTCTTTGAAGTCCTAATCTTTTTAGCAGCCAAGCTCTCTTCTACTCCAACTTTACTGGTGCTTCCTTTCTGGAGAAAATTAAAACTTTTGAAATGGACTTTTTGCTTTAGTTTAAACATGGCTAAAACCTTGATCAGCACCCCTACCACAGCCTGAGCGTTGGGCTGTTTTGAAATTTCCTCTGCAAGGTTGCTGTCCTTAATCTCAGTCTCCTTCAAAGTCAAGACATGAGCAAAGTGTAGACAAATTTTCTGCCACACCATAAAACACATAGCCTGGAGTCCAACTGTCAGTGGAGTCCTTTTTCCAGAGTGAAACCTCTTGAACCTGGTTTTTTACAATCTGCATTTTTATTACCATTCTGATCTTCTGAGTTCTGACCAGAGTCTGCCTTCAAGCTTGGTTTACAGCATTCTTAGGTCTGATTCTCCAGCTGGCATTTCTAAATCTTTCCAAACTCCTCACAAACCAGTTCCAGAGGCTTCTCAACCACATGATCAGGAAAAAGTCACAGTTATGGCACCATTCCTGGTACAAACTTTGTCTTAGTTACTTTCTTATCACAGGGGACACCCACAACTTAAAAGGAGGAAAAGTTTATTTTAGCTCATACTTTTAGTCCACAGTGAGGGGATGAGAATGAGCCGAAAACACGAACACCTGAGGCTAGGCCTTTATTAGGGAACAGGTGCCGGGCTGTCTAGAACAATGGTGAGAGCAGCGGCCAGGGGCTGGCTAGGTGAGGTCTTATATGGGCAAGGGGCATAAGGTGGGGGGGGATATAGTGGAGGTAGATATTTGGCTGCAGCCAGAGGTGAGGTTTAAATCCATTGGCAAGTTTGCGTTTCTTGGTAGGAAGGACTATAAGCGGGAGAGCTTCATGGTGGGAAAGTTAGGTGGTTTCCCTGAGTGATTTATTATCTACCAGGAAGAGCCATTTAGGATGTGGGGCTGACAGATCCATTTTACCTAGCAGAGAACTCCATCACATAGTTAACCAGTTTCAAGGCAGGAAAGCATAGCAGAAGGGCATTTCAGAGGAAAAGCTGCTCACATCAAGGCAGCCAGGAAGCCAAGAAGAAGACACACCCTTCCAGGTCATGCTCCTAAGCGACCCTCATCTTTGATCAGGCCCCGCCTCCCAACAGCACATTTAGCTAAGGTTCCCCATGATTCCATCACCTTTCAAAAGCTCCACCTATGAGCATGATGTAGGACATATGATATAGGGATGATATATGGACTTCCAAATAAGGGAAATATAACACCCAACTGCTAGATGTCCAATATGCTGATATGCTGAGTTCATGTTCTCTAAAATTGAAGAGTGAATTCTAGGAACAACAGAGGTTAAGAGTAGGAAGTATTTATTGAGAAAGGATAGTTTCTGTCTAAGAGAGACAGAAAGGGGCCCAGAAAGTGAATCACGTTTTTCAAAGAAGTTTTATAGAGCAAAACCATGTGGTGAAGTGGGTACAAGGTAGGACAAAACTATAGTCAACCTGTCGGGTTACAAGTATGGTGGCTTAGGTAATAGTGATCCAATGAAAAATCACAGGGTGGATATAAGTTGAGACAAAAATACAGTCAACTAATAAGATTACAAGTATAGTCACTTAGGTAATATTGATTCAATGGAAAATCACAAGGTGGATACAAGGTGGGACAAAACTATGGTCAACTGGTAAGATTATAGTATAGTCACTTGGGTAATTTTGGTCAAATGAGAAAGCAAGTCACATAGCAGGCGTTCATGGAAGGAACAAGGATTTTCCAGGAAGGAATGGTCTATGGAGGTTTTGATCCCCGACCCAGGATGATTGATGCTTATTTAGAATATCAATCACTGCTGTTCATCCCTAGGAGAAGTGTATGGGTGTAGTCAATTCTTTTTGTCTTAAAGCCTGGCCTTCAGTACATGCTCCTCTAGCCACAGTTGTCCTCTGCACTGAGTTCTTCGAGGGCCCAGACTTATCTGACACCTATAATATTTCTCACTTAGCTGTCTACAATATCATTATGTATGTCTAAAATGTAACAATTGAAAAAAGAAAGGGCTCCCAGAACACATGTGCAGAACAGTTCCCAAAACTGCACGTGAACTTCTCCAGAGAACTCACAGGTTTCGCAGGTTTTCAATAGGATGACCCAGACTTGCCTTCAGCCTGAGGCGTGGGATCCCAGCACCACCTCTCAGGACCCATATGTAGAAGTTCTCATGGGTTTCCTCGAGATTTGGATGGCGTGAAAGGACAGAGACACCAAAAAAGAGCTTGGTATTGTGGCTTTCCTCACTGTAGCCTGCCCTGCTTTCTCTATAGCATACTTTTACCTTACTTTTTCCTCTTTTACTTAGCTCAAGCTCATTCTACAGAGCCAGTTTCTCCCTCACTCTTAATATTTTTTCAAAAACTTTGCCACTGCTTAAAAAATAAACTTAACTTTGGCCTGTTTTGTTTTGTTTTTTAAACCTGGGATATTTGTTGAGCTTTTTCAGTTAGGCATTGAAGGACCATTTTGTTCTCATTCAGAGATTGATTGGCATTGCATTGATACACACTGATTTTAGGACTACACTTCTATGTATGGGACTCAGTTTAAGAGAGTTTGAAATACAATTCATACTTATGTATAATTTATACTTAAACATGATAGAAAGTGTATAAGAAAGACACATTCATATAAAGAGAATGCTATATTTTATCCCTTTATATAATCACTGCATCTCAAAATAGTGCAAGAAAAGTCTTCTATCATAAATTCAACCTCATTACCATACCTGAGAATTAATATTGAAAAGAAACCATATGACTTCAGTGAATATTGGAAAGTTGTCATCCTTAACACATCTCAGTAGATGCTAGGGGAACCTAGAAGAAAGTTCCTGTGCATGACAAAAATGTTGGAATGTCTTCAGCCTGAATCAGATCTCATTCAACATGATGAAATTCATACTGGAAAGCAACTTTGTGAATGTAAGGTGTGTAGAAGAACTTTTAGCCTGAAGCAAAAGTTCATAGAGCATAAGAAAATGCATACTGGAGAGAAATCACATGAATGTACTGAATGTGGTAACGCGTTCTCTCAGGTCTCATTGCTTACTCTACATTTGAGAAGTCATACAGGAAAGAAATCATATGGATGTAATAAATGTGGAAAAGCTTTCAGCCAGAAGGGAAACTTCCTTTCTCATCAGAAATATCATAGTGGAGAAAAACCTTCTGAATGTGGGAAAGCATCTATTCAAATGGCAACCCTCATCAAGCATCACAGAAATCATACAGGAAACAAACCATATGCATGTAAGGAATGTGGGAAAGCTTTTAATAGCAAATCATACCTCAGTAAGCATGAGAAAATTCATACTGGAGAGAAACCATTTGAATGTAATCAGTGTGGAAGAGCCTTCAGCCAGAAGAAACACTTGGTTAATCATCAGAATATCCATAGCGGAAAGAAACCTTTCAAATGTAATGAGTGTGAAAAAGCCTGTAGCCAGAAAGAAAACCTCATTAGCCATCAGAGAATCCATACAGGAGAGAAACCTTATGAATGTAAAGGGTGTGGAAAAGCTTTCATTCAGAAGTCAGGCCTCTTTAGACATGAAAGAAGTCACACTGGAGAGAAACCCTATACATGTAAAGGGTGTGGGAAAGCCTTCAGTGGCAAATCAAATCTCACTGAGCATGAGAAAATTCATATTAGAGAGACCCTGTAAATGTAATGAATGTGGAACCATCTTCAGGCAGAAACAATACCTCATTAAACATCACAATATTCATACAGGAGAGAAACCCTATGAATGTAATAAATGTGGAAAAGGCTTTTCACGGATCACATCACTCATTGTACATGTGAGAATTCATATACTTGATAAATTATGAATGTAAAATATGTGGGAAAGCCTTCTGTCAAAGCTCATCTCTTACTGTGCACAGGAGAAGACATACAGGTGAGAAACCCTAATGTTGTAATGAATGTGGGAAAGCCTTTTCTCAGTTCTCAACTCTTGGTCTACATATGAGAATCCATACTGGTGAAAAACCTTGTCAATGTAGTGAATGTGGGAAAGCTTTTAACCAGAAGTCACATTACATTAGAAATACTCATTAATTCATACTCATTAAAGTTCTATGAATGCCTTGGATTTAGGAAAGTCTTCAGCAGAATTTACACTTAATAATATATCAAGTTTTGTTTTACATTAAAGAGACATAAATGTAGGGGGCCGGGGATTTAGCTCAGTGGTTCCGCTGCCTGCCTGGCAAGCACAAGGTCCCAAGTTTGATCCCCAGTACCAAAAAAAAGAGACATAAATGTAAGAAATTTGTCTGCAGCAACTCAAAATCAAGATATAGAAATAGAGGATAAATTTGAAGCACAGAGAGAAACTGGGTAAAAGAGGCAGAGAGGCAGGAAGATGGGGGTAAATGGTGGATAGTATAGATTCAGCCAAGAATATGGAGGGAAAACAAGCTGGAAACAAAAGTCTCAGCCAGATAATTTTAGATTTTAAATGCTAAGCTAACAAAATAGAGGACTTTACTGTTCAATTTGGGGATGATTTTAAGTAAGGAAGTATTGATCAGAGTTGTATTTTTGGGGAAAATAATCTCTGGCCTTTTTTTTTTTTGTACCAGGGATCGAACTCAGGTCCTTGCACTTGAGAGGCAGGCAGCGGAACTACTGAGCTAAATCCCTGGCCCTGGGAAAAATAATCTGTCAGATGTACATATGAGCTAACCTAGGAGGGACATGAAAAATACTCTTTAGACACATATTACAGTCATTTAGATGAAAAGTGATGAGGGGATGAACTATGATAGTGACCATAGGGACAGTAGCAAGAGAGGCCCCAAGTAAAACCCACAGAACATGAAAACTCTGAGGTTTTAAATCTGCAATGTTTTAAGGGCCCATAAGCAAGCTCTAAGTGATAAGCTGAACTTTAAAGTCATCATACGTGAGACTCTGCAGCTGGGCATGGTGATGCATGCCTGTAACCCCAGCACTCTAGGAGGCTGAGGCAGAAGGGTCACTAGTTCGAGTCCAGCCTGAGCAACTTAGTGACTTAGAAAGATCCCATCTCTAAAATATAAAAAAAGGTCTGGAAATGCAGCTTAGTGTGAAGAGCCTGGATTCAATCCTAGTAGCATACACACACACAAAGCAAGAAGGTTTCTACCTTGATTCAAAACAAACACACAGAAGGATGAGTTTCACTTGAAATAAAGCAGATACACTTAATAATATATATATAAAATATATAAATACATAAAATATATATTTAAATATATATATATATATATATATATATATATATATATATATATCAGATCCATTTTTCAACCAAAGGCCAGAAAGTATTATGAAGCACCTGATTTGGTCCAAAACAAATGGCCAGCTAAAATAAACCAGGGTACAGAATATGACCCAGTGTTCCAAAATTAAAGAAATCTGTAGTTTATGTGACATTACAGGATTTAGTCATATCTCCTTACAGCCTTAGTCTTCTATTTCTGACTGAAAATCACTTTGTTTAGGTCAGCAAGTCACCAACGGCCTCCTAATTGCTATACTCAGCAGAAGCGTCGGTCCATCTTTCAGGCCGATTTCACCCCTCTAGATTGCCTCACATCCTTTCTTCTCCATTGACCTCAATCTGCAGAGAATCACAGATCCTATCAATTCTTCCTGACTCCTTCTTCACTGGCCCTTTCCTAGCTCACCTGCCCTACACTGCCACACAGTAGACTCTCATTGCTTCTCAGATAGAAACAGTGATTCTCAAACGGCACTCACGGCTGCTGCATCAGGAAACATAAGTAAAAACCCGCGGGTCCCACCTCAGACCTGGCCAGAATTCCTGGGGATGAGCTCCAGCTATGGAGACTTAACAAACCTTCCGGGTACCTCTTAGTGCAGAAGTTTGGCTCCGTGGCCTGGGCAGCCACCTCCCCCTTATCCTGCGCCTTCAGAGTCAGTCAGGGACTAAACTGTCCCTCCCTCATCTCCCTCATCACCTGCTATGATGGCACTCAAAACATACGAGCCTCTTTTAAACAGAGAAAAATTCATAGGCCTCAAATGCTAAATTGCATTCTAATGTTGCCTGAATTTGTACAAAACATAGTTTTATAAAACTGACTATAACTTTTTATATTTATCAAGCACATATGATTTTTTTCAGAGAACACAAAACCAATACAATGAAGAAAATTAACTGGAAATTGGGTTTTTTTGAATCTTAATCACAATACCAAGTTTCATCCCAGGAAGGTGAGGTCCAGGCCTGGTTCTTGTTGTGGAAACTTGGGGAAGCTCCAAAACCTCTCTGTGCCTCAGTGTCTCTATCTGAAAAGTTGGATAATAAGAGAATGGACTTCACAGGATTGTGACAGTTAGATGAGTTAACACATGCAAAATCCTTATAACAGTGCTGGACATGTAAAAAGCGCTGTAAGAGTGTGCTGCTAATGTCAGGACAACATTATTAGCATAGATAATAATTATATTAATGGAGTAAATACCGTCGGCATAGCACCTACAGCTAATTGCACCCCGCTCTTCATCCCCCACTCTTCCACAGCACCAGAGCCTGAGTTTTGGCTAAGCATCCAGGCAAAGTAAAGCCTGAGCAGGTCCCAGCCTCCATGTATCTACCTGCTTTTTACCCCTCTCACAGAAATGTACCCTCCAGGATTCTGCCAGATAGTGAGGGAGGGAAGCTAGAGATCTTAGGGCTTTCCCGAGACTTCTAAACAATTTTTCTTATTCTACAGCCTCCCACCCCATGTCTATACCTGGAGGCACCTATTTGCCAATTCCTGAACCTCTGGGTAACTCTGTGAGGGTAAACCAGGCCAGTTCTTGGCTGTCCACTCAAAACCTTGTTTTTCTAAGCCCATTAAGCCTTTTACCTTCCAGCTTTTAACATTTTGTTCCAATCATCTCAGTCCCATTGTTGCCATCCAGGCGGATTAAGGCCTTTACAAGTCCCTTGACATTTTAGTAGAGTTTGGGGGAAAGAACAAAAGTAGATGCTTGTGTTCAATGGTGTCTTTTTTCCAGAAGTCTCAGCTGTTCTTTTCATCAAAACTCTCAGTACATGATTTAACGCTGTTATTTAAATTCTGGGCTAAATTTTTTTTAATTTTGGCATTTTTTACATAGTTTTATGTTGTTATTTCATTCTTACATGATTTTATTTCCAATGTAAATTTGCTTCAGCCTATCAAGCATACAGTCACTCCCTTAAGGACCAAAACATCTTATACCTTCTAGAGCAGTAGTTCTCAGTCTTAGCTGCACACTGGAATTGCTGAGGGACCTATTAAAATTCCTACACCCCAGCCATACCCAATACTTCAACTCTGAATCTCTGGATAGAGGCCCAGTATCAGCAGTGCTGCGCAGGGACAAGGCCAGGAAGCAGTGTGGAATGGTGCTCCCGCTGCACAGAGGCCTTCTCTCAAAGTACATACACAATGCCCAAGTAATCCCAGAGCATACTAAAAAGCACATTTGCCTAGACAAAGTTCAGGGGCATTTTTTTCTACTTGTTGGGCAATACTGTGATATCATCTACCTCCTTCCCATGCTCACTAGACCATGGCAATGGGCACAATCAGTGCCAGCCTTTCTCTGTTGAGAGCACTGCAGCCCATTGCTGTCTTGATGCTCCTTCATTCTGAGAGTAGTTGGTCCTGCAGTCATTTCACAAGCGTGAAATAGCCCAGGCTATTTTGAGTGGCAACCTTCCAATTTGGCAGAAACCTTAAAACTGACCCAAATAAGTAAAACTGATGGAGTTGCAATGCACCAGAGGCTCCAGAATATCTATACAGGAGCAGCTTAGCGACTCATTCTAGTTGAAAACTAAAGCCAGAGGGCTTGCCTTAAAATTACAATTCCAGCCATGTGTGGTGGCGTAAGCCTGTAATCCTAGCAGTCAAGAAGCTGAGGGAGGAAAATTGCCATGAATTCAAGGCCAGCCTGGACTATAAAATTACCAAAAAAAAAACCAAATTACACTCCCATAGCAGTCTGTTACTTTTACTTAGATGTGATGTATGTAATAGGTAGTTTGGGGGAATTGATAAAGATTAAAATCCCCACTTTATAACAACGTGTTAGCAAAGACAGGGATGATAGATCCATCTTTCCCTGCACCATAAAAAAAAAAAAAAAAAAGATCCTCCCCTTCCTTTGGGGGGAGGGGCTGTTCTCCAGATGATGGACATCTGTCCACTTCTCTACATGGTGGCAAGAAGAGCACAGGGAAGGCAAAACACTGACCAACTGCTAAAGCCTCCATGAGAGGGACTCACAAGAGAAAAACAGATTCCATGTAGTCAGGAAGGGAGAAAAAAATATCAAACGCAGTTGTAACTGGACCTAACCCCTTTGCAGTTAAGCAGAAATTAAAGACCAAACAAGTGCAAATAACACCAGAAGGGGCCCTGCAGAAATAAAGGTGAGCAAGGAAATCCTGATATATTAGGGTCTTCCCTCAATGAACACTTAAGCTGGAAAATTGGGAAAAATTTTACTAAAAGCTTTAAATATAATGGGAGCTAATACTAGGTAGGGATCAGCCTTCTGCCCCATGCCCTCCACAACTGGCAGGGACCAGAAAAGAGAAAAAATGGGTGAAATGAGCAGCCTGCACAGAAATTGCAAATTAATTCCTTATTACTAAAGGTGCTTGGGTTTCCAGGAGCCAAACCACAGAATAAGAATCCCTTCAGGTAATTTATGACTGCCAGCTGGCACCACTTCTGGCTGGTGGTCAGCCGACCTGGGAGGACGGATGGCAGGACAGCACAGGGAAAGCCAAGCATTTCATTGCTACCATTGCTTTTGGATATTGCTGTACACAAGGAAACTGAAAAATTTCGGTTCAGCAAGCTTCCCAAATGATTTCTTAACACAGGGCACCTGCCAACTTTTACCTAACTGATCCTTCACCAGGTCTGCCAGTCAAAGCTACTGAGAAATCCTCCTTTATGTTGGATGACAACAGAAAACAAAACAGTGTACCTCGTGCCTCAGTCCTCTGACTTGTACAATGCCAGTCCCGCTCAACAAACACGTGGCAAATGGCATAGTGATGCCCCATGTGCAAGGCCATTTTTACAGACTATTCCAAGTCGGATTAGAAAATGATTTTTCCTAGTGAATTTAATTATTATTATGTGATTTTATGACTGTATCAGAGGCACTGAACAGTGGATTTCATGTTAGAAGCACAGAATTACTAAGCTGTACAATAACTCTCACATTTAGATTCCAACTTCCTGAGAGAGAGTCAAATAAATGACTTCAAGTACGAAACATCAACTCTGCGTCTGAACTCAATGTCATGCTGCCCTATAGGCACACAACTTCTAGATAGAGCTGAGAAAAACTGGCTCAAGGGCATTCCCTTCTGAATGATGCTTAAAATGTCAAAGAAAGCAGCTGTTGACAGCTCTAGCATTTATTGTTTAATCAATTATAGAAGTTATAGAAAAAAGTTATTTTATAGTAGCAATAGTTTCTTTTTTATTTTAATATACTTTAGAAAACAACATACAAAGCTAAGCTTTTCCACCATTTCCAGATAACAGCAGGAAGCTCTAATTACACAAATTTAGCATTTTGTGACAGTTAAGAGCAACAGTCAGCACCAGACTTGGACAGTTAGCTACAACACAAACACCTTTCAAAGTGAAATGTCCTAATAGCAAGACAGATGAACTGGGGTTTAACAAATGACAACCATTTGGGAAGTGACTTATTCATTCTTACTGAATTTCATATTTCACTAATATTCTATATTTCCTGTTAATATGTTTTAAACAAAATGTTCCTTTAGGAATTACTTCCTCTAAGTATAAATATTCAATAAGAATAGTTCTGATAAAGTATCCCCAGGTAGTTCAAATTCTAATGTGCACTGAAAGAAAGAAAGGAAAAATGACAAATTTTTGTTTGTTTTAACATTTTTATTACAATAAATAAAATTGACATTTGACTAGCTTTGTCTCCTCTTTCCCCTCCCACAACATTGTTCCTTGGGCCCTTTCCTTACATTTGAGCAATCAGTGTACTTTCAGCACACATGCTCAGCAGTACTTTTAAGTCCATTCTTACAGGATGCAAATGGATTTTCAATAATTTATACAAACAAGTGAATCATGCTCAATCACTGAAATTTTAAGCTACTATACACAGGAATGAAAAGGTTATAGAAATGTGCCATAGCAACAGTGCCTTAAGAAAGAAGAAAAAGAGTCTTAGAAATGTATCAAATCAGATCAAGGATTTAAGAGGCAAATGGAACATATGGGAAATCAACATTTCTCTGCAAAACAAATGGAGAAGCACCACTGTTGATCAGGTACAAGTGTGGAAACAGTTGTTTCATGATATTTTTTACACTGCCCATATTGTTCAAAATTGCAACCCAAGACACAGATCGCCTGGCACTTGCACTGAATTTTTGAAAATGCAAGATTTCTAAATGATAAATTAACACTGCCAACTTAAAAAGAAAAAGCTAATTTTGCAGACAGGTATACATGTAAAAGGCTAGGTACTTAGTCACTTCAGCATTGATTAGTTTTGGATATCTAAGCTCTGTTACACCTGGCTTCCCATGGCTTCACTCTACAGAACACATTTGCAATGTGAAGAATACACCCACAAGAAATCTACATTTCGAGGGTTTCTGCAAATCAATCTTGTATCTTTTCCCCTGAATCAACTCTCACAGACCCTGTACCCTTGTCATTTTCTCTGCCCAGCTTACTGGTCCAAAGTCTACTTAAATGCAGCTCAAAAATGTTAATATTGGGCAACAGATTTATAATTCCTGTACTCAAAACCATGTGCAATTACTCACATCTTCACACCATAAAAGAATTCTGATTTTTTAGCTTTTTGAGTTCCTGAATTTGTTGTCTCAAAGAAAGTATCCTTTGGTCTCACAAAATTGCTTGAATTTCACATACTAAAGATCTTGAACTTCTAAATTCAGTACAAATTTCTAACATGTGAACACTTCCCATGTTAAGGGCTTCTTTCTGAAATCTTGATGCTTGCTTCTCTGCATGATCTGTGAGACATCCTTGACTGTGTTTTATGAGATTTTCATTTAAGTGTGCTGCTAGCATAGGTGTTAATGAACACATAGGTGTTATGGCTTGTGTCTAGATGTTCCCCTAAAGGCTCATGTGGTCAGAGGTGGGGCTTTTTAAAGGTGGCTGGATCTAGAGTGTATGATTCTGGAATAAAGGGTGTGTGATTACTAAATTAGTCCACTGATTGGTTTGGCATAGTTCTGAGAGTGGATAATGGGAAGGCCCTCCCTGGGTATGAGTGCTACCTACTCTTAGAGTATACAGAACATAAGAGACAGTAGACTTTGGACCATTAAGCTGGGCAGAGAAAATGACAAGGGGACAGGGTCTATGAGAGCCGATTCAGGATAAATATCCAAGATTTATTTGTGGAAACCCTTGAAATGTAGATTTCTGTGGTTGGTTGTTGCTTGCTGCTTCAGTATCTGCTGCTTGCTACCTTCTTCTTTGCTGCCCTCTGTCCACCATGAACTGTTTCTCCTCTGTGATGCCCCTCTGCCATGACACCTTGCCTTGGGGCCAGCCAACTATGAACTGAAACCTCTAAAAACTGTGAGCTACAATAAACCTTTCCTCCTTTAACCTTGATTGTTGGGTATTTTATCTCAGCAATGAGAAAATTAACTAAGACATCAGGTCAGGCAGATAAGTTCTGTGGTACAATTGTTGCATTTGCTGCATTACTCCTAGAAGTGTGATTTGGCCCAGGTGATGGAATTCTCTGGCTACTCGTGCACTGAAGACTTCCAGGAGAGACAGGTTCATAACTTTGCTGCTGCTTGTTACCACTTACAGGCTGCTGTATGACCAACTGTGAATATGGTCCTTGATTAACTACTGGAGTACTAACCTTTGGCTGTAATGAATCAGGAAGAGTACTTATCAAAGGTTTGATAGGGTCTATGTGTTGGTTTGGGGGGTGCTTATTCTTGGAGACCATAAGATCTTGTGGATGATATATCAGATAGTATTAAAGACATGGGAGACTGATTAGATGACTGGGTGTGTGGAGAAAGCAGAGAAGCTTGAGAAATAAGAGATGTTATGTTGCAAGAAGATAGTCCAGGAGTAAGAAACTTATGAACTATAGACTGCAGCAAAGCTTGTGTCACAGCTGCTTTAAGAACTTCATTTATTTTGGATATGTCCACATTAGAACTATTGAGCTGCTGGGTGCCTGCAAAGCAGGAAACAAGTGTTAAGAAGATTTGAGTCCTGAAGAAATGGAGGTTTTGGTGACTGTGGAACAGGAGAAACAGGGACTGCAGAGCTGTTGTAAGTGCAGATGTGGGATTCAGTCCAGAGGCAGAAGACATAGAAGAAGTTGTGCAAGAATGTGTTACTGATTTGTCAACTACCATAGATTCTTTTCTTTCTCTTTTTTGCTCAGGGACAGAAGACATGGGTGTAGGCAGTTTTTATGAAGTTGGTGCTCCGTTAGCAACAAATGATTTCTTTGACTGTTGATCAGACTGTAGCATACATGGACCAGAATTTCAGTGCTTGCGGTGGCAGCTGGATGAACCTCTGGTTTGATGGGGTGCTGTACTGGAGAAGAGCTACTGCAAGTTTCTCCTCTTAGCAGTCTGTAGTCTGTCATTGTGTCTGCTGTTTTAGACAAACTGTTCTGTGGGAGCAAACACTGGCATCCCTGGAATGCATGTCTTCCACCCCATTGGCAAGTCCACTAGTGGCTGTTGCTTACATCACCTCTCTTCTGTAATCCCAGTCTTTTGGGAAGCTATTCACTGCCACCTTATTTGCTTCTTTTTGTCTCTGTTCTCTTTCAAGCCACTCTTTCTATTTTTCCCACAGTGAAACTCTTGTTCAACAATTGTAGCAATATATTTTCCCAGAAGACCTAATGTGCTCAGACCAGTCATTTGCAGAATTTTAAGATGCATTTGCTAGGATTAAAAAAAATGTGGGGCCGGGGATTTAGTTCAGTGGTTCTGGTGCCTGCCTCGCAGCAAGTGCAAGGTCCCAAATTTGAATTTAAACTATGAAGAGCACTGTGGTTGTGTGAATTTTCTTGTGGAGAGTAACTAGTCCCACCTCCTCTCTCTCTAGCTCTGTGACTACGCACATTTTTGGCCTTATCATTACCTGTGCTGTCACTGTATTTGTTTTCAGGAACAACAGAGCTCGGAAATATTTTATTTGGTGGTAAAGGAGCCCCAGTGGCTTGTATATTTTCATGTCGTATGTTTTCATGTAGTCATCACTACAGAGGTGACTCTTCCGTGAATACTTAAGGGCCTGGTAAGGCTGCGAGTCCCCTCTGGGGTCCTAACAGCCATCACTGGGTGTTGTTCCCTCGCACACAGTACCATCAGTGTTGGGTGAGAGCAGTGGGCGACCTCAGCACTGCCCAGTTAGAGCCCCCTTCCCCTCCAGGCCACTGGTGCAGCTTAGGCCACCGCTGCTGCTCCACCAACTTTGCAGTACTAGAGGTTGAACCCAGGGTCTCTCGCTGAGCCACCCCTGTCCCATCCCTGTTTTATTTTGAGTCCCGGTTTCACTAAATTCCCTGGGTGGGGCTGGAAGTCCAGATCCTCCTTCCTCAGCCTTCCAGAGTGTGTGTCAATGTACCCAGTTTGGTGGAAAAATTAAATTAGTAGCCCTCAATCAGAATAACTTAATGCCCTCAGAAAATCTTGTTCACAAGAGAATCACAAATAGGGTTTTTTGGACTTTTAAAATATGCATTTCTGATAAGTGGCTTCATCTTAATCCATGAATAATCAAAATCCATAAGCAAAGCTTTTCTTTAAAATTTTCAGAATTCTTCTTTAAAATCAATTCTGTTGGTACACAATAGATACACATAATGATCACAGTCAATCAGTGAAATACCACTTATGATCACATGAGGATTTGGTGGCGGACATCCTGATATAAACCATAACAAGTTCTTTTTTTTCTTGGTGGTGGTACTGGAGGATTGAACCTAAGGCCTTCACAATGAGCTATACCCCCAGCCCTTTTAATTTTTTTTTTAATTTTGAGACAGAGTCTCACAAAGTTGCCCAGGCTGGGCTTGAACTTGAGATCCTCCTGTTTCAGCCTCTCAGAGACTGTGATTACAGGCCTACCCCATATGCCCAGCTCTGTTATTTGGTTTTAGATTTTTTTGTTGTTGTTACAGCCATCCTAATGAGTATAAAGTATTAACTCACTGTGATTTTGGTTTGCATTTTCCTGATAGTGATGTTGAACATCTTTTTATGTGCTCTTTGGTCATTTGTATATCAACTTTGGAAGAATGATTATTCAAGTCCTTTGCCTATTCCTTAATTGAGTTGTTAACTTTTTGTTGCAGAATTTTAGGAGTTTTTAAAATATATTTTGGATATTAATCCCTTACACATAAGTGATTTGCAAATATGTTCTCCCATTCTGTGGGCTGCCTTTTTATTCTGCTCATATTGTCCTTTGAAATATAAGTGTTGTACTCCTAATTTTGATGAAGTCCAATTTGTCTATTTCTTTCATTGTATGTGTTTTAGACCTATATCCAAGAAATCATTATCAAGTCCAATGTCATGAAGTTTTATCATACATTTTCTGCTAAAAGTTTTCAGTTTAACAGGTCTTGGATCCATTTTGAGTTAATTTTTGTATATGCTGCTAGAAAGGATCCAACTTCACCCTTTTCCAGGTGGATATCCAGTTTCCCAGCATGGTTTATAGAAAAGGTTGTCCTTTCCCCCATTGAATGGTCTTGTCACTCCTTGTCAAAGCCCCTTTGACCCATATATACAAGGGGTTATTTCTGAATTTTCTATTCTATTCTATCGGTCTATATTTATTCAAATAAATTCTTTTTTTGCATCAGGAACACATAATTGAAGGTCATAATTTATGTAAGAGGCAAATTTATAATTTACTGTGCTAGAAAAGGGGCTTTTAAAGAGAAAATTAAATGAAGTGCCTAAGTTAGTCATTGTTCTAAGGTGATGTAACTAACAATGACTACATTCATAAGCCTCTAAATGTAAGGGGATCAATGCATGAGGAAATGAGTTTTTCTCTTTAATAAGAAGTAAAAGCATAAAGATTACCTGGAACTGTGCAGAAAGGCCCATGAAAACCAGCGGGTCCTTTCTCCGAGCTTTACCTATGAGGACCCTGAGGTCCAAAGTCTACTCCGAATGACGGCGTTCTCCTCTCTCCTATACTAGTTTTCACTCCTGATTTCAGTGCATTAAAGTACCTGTTATACAACTTTGTTGATGTTTGCGTAAGAAAACAGTAAGTGGGGACACTATCTCCCCCTAGCTGCTGTGTCAGCCGCGCTTGTGATGTGAAGGAATGAGTAACGTGAGGGAAAAACATCAGAGCCCACGAAGAATCAGATGTTCAGGTCCAGGTCTGCAGACTGATTCATCGACTCCTTTCCTCCTCTAAGTTCCTCCAGCGCGTGGGCCAAACACACTCAGACCACACCCCAACAGCATCTCCACCAGGACAGAATAGCGTTAGATAAAACACACCCTGAACCTGGCACACGCCGGGCTTACTTGAAAAAAACGCTCTCTGACAGAGGCTGACAACGCTGAGGACAGACTGTACATGCACAGTGCATGCAACATAAATTCACATATCCTGTACAAACCAACCACCCTGAACCGCCCGCTCCCTGCTTCCCTGGAATTCTAGTTCCAACTGTGGCCCTGATCACAGATCTCGTCACCTAAAGAAGGTACAGCTGCCACTTGGTATACAATGAGTTGACGAGGATATACTATTCTAGTTCTTACAGTTTTCAAGGGACTTGTAGTATTTTGTTTCATCAAAGTACAAGGGGTCCGGGGACTTAGCTCAGTGGTTCCGCCGCCTGCCTCGCAAGCGCAAGGTCCCGAGTTCAATCTCTGGTACCAAAAAAAAAAAAAGAAAAAAAACAGTACAGGGAAGAAGTAGCCAAGTGGTTCGAAATGATGATGTCCTCGCGCTCATCTGAGCCTCTGCAATACAAAATAGCTTCTTCACAGCATTCCTCTGATTATCGGGTTCCTTCCTTTTAATGTTAAGTGATAGTCAGTTTCACAGTATTGTCATGATGCTTCGCGATTCTTAAACTTCTGCCTTCCTTTGGAGTGTGAAATGCGCCTGATGGCTCCGGTGTCCACAGTACTAACACGACGTCTCATTGCAGAGCAACGCTGCCACCTACCGACCGCGATCCCTTCGCGCTCGGCAATCAGATCTCCCCACGTTTTCTTTGCAAAGCCATTTCATGCAATTTATTCAACTATATCAATATAAATTTGTAGCTCTTTAAATACAAATTATTTGAACTTTAAAAAGAAGTTTAATAATATACACTTCTGTATCGCTCAAAATTCTTGGCCTCAAAATTCCTCTGTATCATTCTGATACAGATATTTTGTTTCTTCTTTCTTTTTTCTCTTTAAATATTCAAGAAAATCTATTTTAATATATATTGTTCTTCATGGTCTCCTTTATCCTTTACTTTGGAAGCAAAAGCTTACTTGCTGTTATTAGAGAGTAGTGGTGACTTAATTGTCCATCTTGATCAAGTTGAAACTATTAAAAGTTTTAATTCATAGTCCTAAAAAAAATCACAAGAAAGCTAAAAGAATTAAATAGCCATTAATTAATTCAACCCTTTCCAGGTAGACATAAATCTGCAAGTGCCCTCTAAAAGTATTGAACTTTTTTTTCAAAAAAGATTAGTTTCTCCCCATTTTGACTCAATTCTTTAAGAAAAAAATCAGACCAATCGAAAGAATTAACCGGGGACAAGGACACCCCCTTTTTGCGGCAGCTGACCACTGTCTTGGTGAGAGAGCGAAGTGTAAGTGTACTGAGCAGCATTCACTTCATAAATACTGCTGATGCAATATGAGATGCTAAGGATGCAGAGGTCTGAAAGAGCTGTCGTCTTTGAGAAGCAGTCTTGTGGGAGATACTTCCAATATAATTTGCAAGATATAAAAGGTACAACCAAACCAGTGACAAAACAGTGCCCGAGTCAGCTTGGAGGGTCGAGAAGGCTTCCAAAAGAACACTTCTGAAGGAGAAATGGGAGGTTTTCAGGTAATCAGATGGGTGGGAGAGACCCAGACAGTGTAGAGTGTGCAAAACTACCAAGGGCTGAGAGGAAACCCCCTTAATCCAAAATTTCTAAAAACAAACAGACGAGATCAAGTGGCTAGCTAGGCAGATCTCAAAGTCTTTGGTATATGCTGCTAGGAAATGTGCATTTTTCAATGATAACACGACGAGAGAGAAAATGAGTGGAAGGAGGGTGAGACCAAAAGAAGGATGATTACCAAGCGAAGAAACGAAATTTCTCTGGCAGAGAAAATAAAAGTTGTTACACAACAAAGAGAACACAGCAGCATGATTTCTCCTGGGCCAGGCATGCAAGCTAATTGTTGTCCATTGGTAAAATTAGGCTCTGTGGTTAGGATCAAGTCTGTTACCCAAATGGTTTTGAATAAGCAGGTCATCCCCATTGGCGTGGACTGAACTGGCAGGTGGGCAGAACATTAGGGCCAGATAGAATATAAGCTCCAAGAAGGCAGAGATTCTTAACAAGTCTTGATTGGAGCCTACCCAGTGCTTGGCATGAAGCAGGGGCTTGGTAAATATTTGTTGAGTGAATGAACACAAATACATGCAGCTGTCAAGTTTTTTTTAAAAAAACACAAATTGTTAATTAACCACTTAAAAAGAAAAGAATGAGTAGGGGAAGAAAAGATGCCACAATTCAAAGACAGACTGTTGAAGAAAGTGGTTGGGGAAGAGATGGTTTTGCAACAGCCATCTGATGGCAAAGGTCTTTATGCAATAGAGTCACAGGGATAGGGATACCCAAAGCTGTGGCATCTGGGATAGAGAGGCAAACAAGTGCCCAAGGAAAAGACTCCAGAAATAAATAAGGTCCACAGGGGGCAGTCTGACAGGGAGAGTATTTGTAGCCTACACCCAAACAAATAAAACTACACAGCTGTGACACAGAAAATTAGGGTCTACTTTCAGAAAACAGAGGTTCTGGCCACATATTCAGCCCTGTCCTCTGGACTACCTGGTTTCTGGCACAGACCTATGTATTACAGTACAACCTCCTCAGTCCTGCTGGAAACCCCAGCACTCAGCATTGTGCTCAACACAGGCAAGACGCACAGTGGTGCTCACAGGGGTGCAATGAATGAACGATGTCAGTCACACACCCAGAAACGAATCATGTTGTGAAAGGGGAAGAAACCTAAGAAATTACACATTTTCCTCCAGAAAAACCTCTTCCAACCCTCCAGATGCTGTATTCTCCAGGACTCCCTTTCTATTTGTGGTTATGTACCTTTATCTCATCCTAATTCCTATGAAAGGGTGTCCCGATGTCTACTCCCTAAAGAGAAATTCAGAAAGAACCCAAATGTCAGTGGCAGGACATTTTATATTAAAATGTAAAAGAAGGGCATAGCACAGAGGCCCTGGATCTCAGCACCAAAAACAAACAAAAAAAATGTAAATGAAGGCTCTATAAATACAGTTGCCTCTTAAGGTGCCAGTGTATTGCAAGTCCATGAAAAGGAAGAAAGTAGATAGTATTTGAGTGGGGAAGGGGTCACCTGAGGCCAAAAATAAGAAGATTAAACTCTAAAGTTCCAGAGGTGTGGCTGGAGTCCCTGGCTCACCCCATCTCAGGGAACCTGGGAACTTCTGCAGTGCAGTGATGGGCTTCCCTTCCTTTTGCTGGCTTGTTCTCTGCTCTATCACTAAGTGGATTTTAGACTCATCTACATGCTGGTGAGTCTCAAATGGTAACTCCAACATGGATCCCTTCTCTGAGCTCCTGACTTCTCTATCCAATGCTCACCAGTTCTCTATTTGGGTGTGTTGGGCTTTTCGAACTCAACATGCACCATATGGAACCCTTGAAGTCTGTTCCACAAAACATCTTTCCCATCACAGCAAGCAGCACTAGTCTCTATCCAGTGCCTGAGCCAGGAACCAAGGAGGCATCTTTTTCCTTGTTGCTCACATCTAGACCATTAAATCCTACTTCCAAACATATTACTTCCAAACTTTAGCTTAAAATCTTGCACTACCATGTCCTCTGTCCAGAATTCCTTGCCTCTGTCCCATTCCAGGAAACTGCCTCCTCACTCCATTTCTTTCAAGCCTCCAAATCATTCCCAAAATTTCTGCTGATACAAAGGTCCTAAAAAACGCAAACCACATCATGTTACTTCCCAGCTCAAAGGCCCACAGAGGCCTCTGACAGTGCTGGAAGAAGACCTCCTCCATGTCCTCTCCATGTCCAAGGATACCTAACCATCTCCACAATCCCCGAGGTTTACAACTGAAGTCTTCTCTCAGCTGCACCATCCAAGTTGACCTCACCTGGCACCCCTGTCACAAGAGGTGGGCCCCTTCACAAGAGCTTGGGTAAATATTATATCCACTCAGGAGGCTTGCTGGGTCTCTGTTATTTTCTCTACTAGCAGTAGAACATTTCCTTTAGGTCATTTACTGCAATTGGTGTTTACTTGCTTATGGATTTCACTGTAGGCCTCAACTCAGGGCCTAATTATTATGTGTTCTTCCATTAACCCTGCACTCTCCAAAACAACTGTATCAACCTCAAAAACCTTAAAGCCAGGATGCCCTCACCATAGCATCTCTAAAAATAAACTAGCTGAGAAAATAAAATTGCTAGGATTATCACAGAATGACAGAGGACAAACTCCTGGGCCTTTAATCTGTTACTTATTAAAAGCATGGTTTGTGTTCTGAAGCAGTCAAAGCAATTAAAAGCTTTTTTTTTAGATAGTGTCTCACTGTGTAGTTCAGGGCCTTGAACTCACTACTTAGCCCAGGCTGGCCTTGAACTCTCAGCAATCCTCCTGCCTCAGCCTCCCAAGTGCTAGGATTGATTACAGGTGTGTGCAACCATCCCTGCCTTAGCACTTAAAAGCGTTCACTAAAAGCACCAATTCTTCACTTAAAAGTAGGATAAAGTTTGGCATTTCTGCCTTCAGTTTTTATCTTCCTCCTTTATTATTTTAAAACTGTGCTTCAGGCTAGGCATGGTGGAGCCCACTCATGATTCCAGCACTTGGGAGGCTAAAGCAGGAGGACTGTCACAAGCTTGAGACTAATAGGCTACATAATGACATCAAGGTTGGCCCAGACTACATAGCAAAAAAGAAAAAACGTTGAGTCAGAACCCTATTCAGCTCTACATGTGGGCATGTTAATCATTTAAGAAGTATCTGTCTCAAAACTGGGACTTATTAGCCTTAAATTTACCTTACTTATTTCATTGCCCATCAACACTGAGAACACTAACGTAAGAGGGATTAAGATATTTTCAAGATGTGCAGGGACACTCAACTACCAGCTTTTAAGACATCCTGGTCCAGATGCCCAGGAGCAGTGGCTAAAAGTCTCCAGTCACCGCCCAAAACCTGCAGTCCCCTTGGATTCCAAAGAGCCTCTACAGAAGACTACCCCACAAGGCTATCCCTCCCTTCAAGAAAGAGCAGTAATCTCATGGGAACCAGATGGCCCCTCAAGTAATGAGGTTGTCTCTAGAACCACCTCCACATAATCCAAACTGTGATGATGATAAACCAGACCTGCAGTCATGATAAACCAGACCCTAACCCACCCCAGCAACCCATAAAACCTGGCCCTTCTCCTGTGCTAAAGGCTAGCCTGCTCTTCCCTGTCACTGCCATGTCTCTTCCAGCTCCTGTCTCTTCACAATTTTTTCCTCCCAGTTAAAGCTTCACTTGCTCTCTTGTACTTCTTGGCCGGGTTTTTAATTTCCATTATCACTGGGTTTGGGGACTCCATGTCCGATATTATCACTATCTTTTGCTTATCTCCCCACTAGACTTCAGATTCCATGAAGAACTAGGCCATGATCATAGCCATATCATCTAGCAGAGTTTGGCAGGAAGGAGAAAATAAAGGTGCAGAATGAATAAACAAACTCATCCATACCTAGATGCCTGAACTTGGGAACACCGAGAGGCCAGGATGTGCTGTTTGAGGGGAACAACACAGTATAATGGTGGTACCAAACACACCAAATGCAAGAAGGTCTGGCTGGAATCTATTAAATCATTTCTTCTCCACATGACTTTGAGCAAGCTGCTTTACCTCTGACATTCTGTTACTGTAAAAACAGGAAAAATAATATCTAGTATATGGCTGTTGTATGAATTCAGTGAAATGACTCCTATCAAATGTTAGAATGATTTTTATCAAATCTACTCTGTGATGGTTTTCTTCTGTCCTCCTACTTAGAGAGGCTGATTCTACCACCATTGGTTCTAGGCACCAGTAAATACATGTATTTTCTCATGAGGTCTTCACAGAAACCCTCCGAGGCAGCACAGATGAAGAAAGGGGCCAGTGCCTTGAGGCAAAGCTGTTAAGAGAGGAATGGACCCAGGCATGAACTGGCTCAAGAACCAACCGCAGCTCAGCCTGCCATGGGGCCACACATCTGTAATTCCAGCACTCTGGGAGGCTGTGGCAGAAGGGTGTCAAGTTTGGGTCCAGCCTGTGCAAATGACTTAGTAAGACTCTGTCTTGAAATAGAATATTTTAAAAAAGGCCTGGGGATGTAGCTCAGTGCAAGGGAAGGTCTTGGGTTCAATCCAAGGTACTGACAAACAAAACAAAACAAAACAAAAAAGAATCACAGCTCTTAGCTGCTGTATAGTATTGTGTTGAATGTTGAACTCTTCTAAGATAATAGCAAAAAATATGAGATGAAGAGGAAAGCTATGAATCAAGTTCCCTGATGATGATAAATATGCCAAAGAAACTCAAGGTGGGCAAATTAAAACTGAAAGAGAAAACAGTCTTTTCTCAAATGAGAAACAAAGGGAGCCATGTGTCAGAGAAGACCAGATTTGAGACAGATTGAGAGGACAAAATGCTGGGTGAAGAAACTGAGCATGTGTGACTAATGTAGAAGACAGTTCAGGAGAGTGGCTAGGACTCTTTGAAAATGAAAGGCATCTCCACCACTTACAAGCAGAGTAACTTGAGAGATTTAAGCATCTAAAACTAGAATTTTAATCGCTTTATGTCTCAGTTTCTTCATTTCTAAATTGTAGATCATAACAGGATGTCTACCACAGCACTGTAAGAAAGCACACGCACTTGGAGCATTACAAAATACAGTGGGGAAATAAAGAGAATGATCTGCTTCCAAGGGTCCACAACTTGGTCATAATACAGTATCGTCTTGGTGCCAGACTAGCATTTAGACTATTCTGCCCAAATGTGCTATATTCTACCAACAATTCAAATCATCATGTCCAAACTTCAGTACCCCCACTTATCTCTCCCCAAAAATGTGCTTCTGTGGCAGCCCTCACTTGTATCAGTCATGAAGTGATACCACTGTTATAGATGGCACATGAATCCACTCATTTAAATAGGCTTTTTTGTTGTGAGGAAAAGAAAAATTTATTCCAGTGAACAGGTACTAAAATCAAGGAGGTTCTAGCAGCTAGCTGAGAAAAGCCAAGTTTAGTACATCCATGTGTAGATGGGCTGACTTTGGGAGAGATAGGAACGGCTAGCTGGGAGAGATTCCATCTGTGAGTGGATGGGCTAACACCAGGAGAGAGATATTAGCAGCTAGCAGGGCAGAAAAACTATGCTTATGTAGATTTTGGGGAAGGGGCTGTAATTATAAGGAATGTTTATGACTTGGATGCCCAAGGACAGTCTGCTCAGGTGTGTAGACAATCACTGGACTTCTCTCGTCAGGGGGATTCTATACTTTGTTTTGAGTCCATTTGTTATATTTATTGAGAAGCTGCAGTTGTTTGCTGAAAGGAGCCTGTTTGCTTTGTCCTATTTGTTTAGACCAGGCTTGACACCACCACCGTAAGGCCCCCCTGGCTAAAAATACAAAGTCATCTTTGCCACCCCTTCTCTAGGCCCCCACAGGTAAAACTGTCAAATCTGGTCACTGT
The DNA here is from genome assembly GCF_000247695.1 of Heterocephalus glaber. The sequence continues at coordinate 6,737,946 of NW_004624819.1, read as the reverse complement.
CTACAACACATACAACCCACTGACACCATCCAAGTTCAGTTACATCCTCCAACCTTGACAGTGGCAATACTCCCAAGTTATTGCCAAGCCTCTTTATTTCCATTCATTAATCCATTCCATAAACTTTCCTAATAACACAAGCCCCTCTCAAATCACTTTCTTGCCTAGAAATAATCAACTGCCCTTGACCTAAAACACTTTGATCGCAAATGTAACCGACCCATCACAATGTAGGGTACACTGAAGACATATGGTCCTTTTTCTTCCCCAGCCTTCGTTCTTAATTTCTTTCTTTTTTTAATGTGCAAGTATTTATTTTAATTACTCTTATATGAAAATCCTTACTCTTGAAAAAGAGCAAGACATTTTATTATCCACTCTTTCCATTCCTTAAAGGCTTCTACGGTTTTGGCAAATTCACATTATTCTCATGACTGTGTTCCAGAGTAGCTGTCACTGTGTCAGAAGATTCATCATTGGCCTGCTTCAAAGTGCCTTGTATCTTTCTACAATACTGAAGCCAATAGCACACTGCAGTTAGTGTAAACAGATAGGGCAAATGTTAAGAGGTTGTGGGTTAGCTCCTTCCCAGTGGTTGGAGCCTTGCATTGGCTGTGTCACAGTTCAAATATATGTCCAATCTCATGAGATCATAGCAGTAACACACTAGTGATTTCAGGAATATAATAGTTATCAAAAATGCAAGTCACTGGAAGATTTTTTGTGGACCTTCTTCGGGTTGCCTTCATATCATGAAGTATAGAGATCCCTGCCATACCTGGTGAACTTGACTGTTCCCACACCATCTGTCAGAGATTCCAGCCTGAAGACAAAATTCCAGGACCCTCTTAGGTAAAGATCAATCATTGTTATCCCACATCACAGAGATCATTTTTGGGTCTCTTCTTTTGTAAGAAATTCAGGATATGGCCTGCAGGAATTTACAGGCTTTGTGTCTGATCATTGACTCTAAGGAGCACCTGGTTGCAGAAACAGAAACTGGTTCTAGGAGTTCTACTGTCAGGCCATAGAAAATGCTTCACAGAAGCCCTTTAACATATTCTTCACTGATAACTCTGGTGTTTCCTAGAGCTCCAATGGGCCATATATAAGTACTATGTTTCTTCAGAGAAGGTGTCTTTTGGTAGAGACCACTGAAAAACTCTTCAAAGTCCTGAGGAGCCTCAGGGTGGGAGGTGAACCGATCTGACTATGAGTGCAAGGTAATGGGTACAAAGAGAGCACTTGCTAGCTGCAAGGCTTCATTCATTCATTCATTCTCATGTTGTGATACAGCATTGAGTTCATTGAGATGAGAGCGGTTTCAAATGTCTGTTCAGAGTGCCTTATTCTGCATAATGACAGGTTCTTTCCATTCACAGCATGTTCCTATGTAGAGCTTTCATGCTTCCACTGAATGGATCAGATATTCCATCAGAGGCTTCATAAAGGAGGAAGGCCTCCACTGAAGTTTTTACCCTACAAGTATTATAGATAGCTAAGTTAATAAAAATTAATATATAGTCAGAGAGGGACTGGGCTCTCAAGGAAGTCAGCAAAAAAGAAATAAAGACATCAGAAGTGTGGCTGGAGGCACATCTGAAGACCAGCACTCAAGATAAAGATGCAATGACCATACCTACATGTCTCCCTAAGGGACAAGCAATAACTTGGAATTATATCATAATTAACACCACTTGGTACAGGAAGTCCAAATAGACACCCAGGTGGGTGACCAGAGCATCCTAACCCATCCCTTCCCCAAAATGCTTTTGTTCTTTCCATGTACCCTTGCTATGTGATCCACTTCCCTATTGGATCAATATTAGCTAGGAATCTATACTTGTAATCCTATAGGTTGGTTACAGTTTGACCTAAATTGTACCCACATTGTGACTTTGCTGTACAAATTACCCCCACAAAGGGGCTTAGTGGTAGCCCACTTTCAGGACCCCTCCTGTCTCTCAGGAGCTATCTCTCAATAAATCTTTCCTACTCTTAACCTCCTTTGTCAGTGTTAATGACTGAAAAGAAACTTATTACCCAATATACAAGTGTACCTCATTTATACAATGACAAAAGTGTTTAATCAAAGCCAATAGATGTAAATCAAGTTTAAATGTCAGGAACAAATTTAAAGAGATGTCAAATTTTGATCATTTTATATGTTTAAGGTGTAAACATATGTTGTATAAAAGAGAGCACCTATTAGTTACTTTGTATGCATTAAACATACGTAGCCTTAATTCTATAAATTTAACTTTAAAGTTTAGATGCATAGCATAGCTTCTTTTTAAGTGTATACATACATATATATTCAAATATATAAGTTATGTCATAAACTAAGATAATAGGTGTTTATTTAACCAATCATGAATTGATTATTGAAAACATTTCATAAGTTAACATTTAAATACACTTTAACTCTTAAATCACACTTTTTAGTAACCAAAAGCCTAATGATGCTTATTTCAGTAAAATATAGAACCTTTTCTTTTAAATCTAGTTTCATAAGATTAACCAAAAGCATTCAATATTTTAAACAAACCTTATTGCTTTAGACATAGAATCCTTAACCTTTTAATTATACCCAACTTAAATATATATTAACAATTGCTTTAGAAGACTCATGAGAACCAAATCATAATATTAAACACTTAAATCAATACATATTCTCTTTAACCAAAGATAAACTCTAAGTTATTGCAGATTAAAAAAACAATAAACCTTGTATTTATAAAACCAATCTTTGGATATTACCTCAATTAGCTAACAAGCTGGATGGAAATGTATTACCAACTTCAAAGACATCTTTATTTTATCTTCTAACTCACTGTTAACTCTGTGAACAAAAGTATTTGGGCTATATCATCAGTGTCTATCTATATACCAACTAAAATAGAACATATACATGAAAACTGACACACAGAAACATATATAGGCACTCGATCATATATAACCCAACCCTTAAGTTATCAAACTTTTAAGGCTTTTATTTGTAAGTGCTATGTAAGTCTTGAGACTATCAGCCCTCATCTGTTAATGTTTTAAATAAGTTTGGCTAGCCTAGAAACCAATATAAATGAATTTTCATGGAAATCTCAAAAAGAACCAAGAAATTAAAAAATGAAAAAAAATTGTTGAGCTCAACAAAATTTTTCTTAAATGAAGCACGTGTAAGTGCTTTAACCAGTTATTAACACACATTGAACAGACATTTGGACAAATACATAAAGCAGTTATTTTAAATTGGAGTGCACTCTCTGATGTAACTGGCCAAATTGAACTACAGCAACCCTTTCATAGTTTTTAGATTTTAAAATAGACTAGTCAGAACTTTTCTTATAGGTCATCAATTAATAGAGATCTCTTGTAATAAAAGTCAGAAGGGAAAAACCCTTTTACACCTACAAAAGCAAAGAATGTTTTTAAGAAGGGCCCTAGAGGCAGACCATTTATCTTATTGGAAAAGCTAGCTATACAGGCTTCTATAGGTACATGTAACTGCTCCCTCTGAAGGAACAGACTGTTAAAGGTAATTCCAGCTATTTTATTTTCAGGGGCTGCTCATCTTTTTTCCTGATTAATAATTGACCATTTAAAATAATTGAAGGGCTTAGTTCTCATCCTTAGGGAACAGAGGATAAGGGAGGGGAACCTCAGATTCAGTAATAGTAGATGCATCAGATGGTTCCTTAAAGACCAAAGGAGTCTGGCTTTCCAGTGGCCCACATCTACAGGTCAAACATAAGTCAAAATTGTCTCTCAAGGTAAAGAAAGTCTGAACATAAGGCATCTCTGAACATCTTCCCTCCGTCTTCCAGTACAACTCCAGCTATAAAACACTGCCATAATCAACACTTCCCTCTGCATTCCATTTTGCCTCCACAAGATAGGCAGGTCATGAGTAGGGGCAGAAAAATATTAAACAGCTCTTCCTCTGAGTGTGAGGGTCAAACAACTTCCAGTGCTCAAAAATACACTACAAATAAAAAGGGAATTCAACACTGAGATTCCCATCTGAAAAACAAGAAGGAGAAAAGAAGATGACCCTTTTAATCCCTCTTGGCTTTTATATGCCTTAAGGGCAACCCCTAAGCTTTCCCAGCTCCAGAGCAGGTGGCAGCTATCTGGAGAGTGAACAGAAGACAGATCAGGCCAGACTAGCCACCCTTATTAATGCACACACTTACTTCCTCTGAAAATTTACATTCCCGACTCCAGAGTGTGTTTGTTTCTAAAAGCACAAGCTACAACTGATGCCTGCTGTGACAACCATGTTTAAGAAGGAAAGAATTGCCAGCAAAAAATTAAATCAATGACCAAGACATCTGAAAAACTGCATGTTTTCTCCAGCTGGTCCTGCCAGTCACAGGAGAAAACCCTTGCTCAGGCACTGGGTCAGCCAAAAGCCTCATTTGTGCCTTTCTGGATGAGCATGAATTCCGATTCTCTTCTAACCCAGAGAAGGGGGTTATATAGTCTATAAAGGAATGCCTATAGATAAGCACTCATTTCCTAGGGGCTCAGGAGCTTCCAACTGAAAAGGAAAAATGATTTTCAGGATTGTTAAGAGAAGCATATTACCATTTACTGACAGTGATAACAACCATCAATAACAGAGATGAACTGCCAAAACCTGCCCCCTTGCCTAAGACATATGAAAGAGCATGAACTGCAAAGCAATTAGGAATTCAAAAAGCCTTTCCAAACAGGTGTCTAAAATAAGACAACAAGCCCTATCTTATGACTGCTAAACATTGAAGAAAGGAATACAAGTAAACTCAGCAACCAGTGTATAAATAAGTCTAAATGCAGGAATATAAGGCCTTGGCTGCAAAAATAAAAATGTCCCATCAAAGAAACCTAAATATGAAGATATCACAATCTTCTCTGCTCTCAACTTTTAATATGGCTCAAGCAACCAACAAAAGGCATAAGCAACTAGCAAACAGTGGCTGACAATTTTTGATCACCTAAATGAATCACAATCCAGAATCCTGTCAAAATATTTGGGGGTGCCCTGAAACAAAAGCAAACTCTTACCTCCTTCCAAAGATCTCAGTGAAACCTCCAAGATGATATAGGAGAAATGAAACTCCCAACCTGGTAGATGTCAAACATGCCAAGTTCATGTCCCCTGAAATCAAAGAATGAATTCCAAACAACAAAGGAGTATAAGAGTAGGAAAGGTTTATTGAGAGATAGCTCCTGAGAGACAGGAGGGGTCCTGAAAGTGGGTTACCACCAAGGCCCTTTGTTGGAGGTAATTTGTACAGAAAAGTCACAATGTGGGTACAACGTAGGTCAAACTGTCATCAACCTACAGGATTACAAGTATAGATGCCTAGCTAATATTGATCCAGTAGGAAGGTCATGTAGCAAGGGTACATGGAAAGAACAAAGGGAGTTTTGGGAAGGGATGGGTCAGGATGTTCTGGTCATACACCTAGGCAAGAAGAGAAGGGAAGGGGACCACTGGTTGGTGGGGACCACTGGAAAGGAAAGGGAAGGGAAGGGAAAGGAAGGGAAGAGAAGGGAAGGGACTGATGTCTAGCTGAATTTCCTGGACCAGGTGGTGCTAATTATCATATAATTCCAAGTTACTGCTTGACCCTTATGGAGGCATGTAGGTGTGGTCATTGCATCTTTATTTTGAGATTTGGTCTTCTTCAGATGTGCCTCCAGCCACATTCAGATGTCTTTATTTTTTGCTGACTTCCTTGAGAGCCTAGTTCCTCTCTGATTGTACAATAGTTTCTATCTAACTTAGCTGCCTATAATGGTAATTATTGAAAGTTTCCACATACTGAGTTTGTCCATTGTATTAAGTATGTTATAAACATTATCTGATGTAGCCATCCTAACTACCTTCTGTATTAGGTATAACAAACTGAATCTTTCAGAAGGTAAGTGAGGATTCCAAAGTTATAGGTTTCAGGGACAAGGCCAATCCTAAAACAATCTGATTTCATCTACTAAATTGTACTATTTCTACTCTATGGAACATGTTTTTTTTTAACTCTACAGAAGACTATGAAAGCTAGACAGTTTTATGGAAAAATGTTTCTGGTACCAAAGGAGGAAGTTAGGAGAGTTTTATTGGAAATAAGGAGAATAACTTCTGGATTTCCAGGAGGGGTCCGAGTGGTGGCCACTGAGACTCTTTGTCAAGAGTATTTTTACAGTATTTTATCACAATGTGAGTACAACGTGGGTCACACTACAATTAACCGATAGGATTGTAAGTATAGTCGCTTAGCTAATGTTGGTCCAATAGGGAATTGAGTCACATAGCAAGAATATCTGGAAAGCACAAAGGCATTCCTGGAGAAAGATGGGAGTATAATGTGCTGGTTACCAACTAGTACTGTACAGTTAGAAACAAAGGAGCTGAGTGAGTCATTCCCTCCCCTCCATTTAACTCTAAACAGCACCCAACACTTATTCCTACTTCCACTATCCTCAGAGAGATTAAAAAAAATAACAAAAGCCCAGGAGATGCGGTGCCCTAAGCAAAAACACAGATGTCAGAGAACTGGTGCCAAGCGGGATTCAGTGGGAGACACCTAAAGCCAGAGATGTCTGGACTGTCTAAATTCTGAAAGCCTCTTTCCTTCATTTTTCTTCTGTTGCTGCTGCTATCTTTGACTGATGTACAGTGCTTTTCTGTTGCCCTAGCGCCTAACAGATTTGTCTACCCAGAATACTGCTTTCTTTTGGAAAATTTTCCTTCATCTGCCATTCTATATATCTGGTAATCCTGGAAATATCCATGTCATTGGAGTGAGAACCCCCACCACCACCACTACATTGTATTGATCATGGGAAAATGAGTGTCCTTCTCTGGGAATTTTGGAGGCATAATTTAGAAGAAAGGTCAGGCTATCTTTAAATGCCTCTGAGAAATGCAAGTTTTTAGTTATCTTTGTAGACCAGAAAAAGTGACAAAGGTGACTCCATTTGAGTTTTTGATTATATTTGTTATGAGGCCTAAGAGGTCCTGGGTTTCTATGACCACAGTATGCTTAAAATTGATGCTCCTTTCTGCCTGAGTTACTTCCAACAGCATTTTCATCCCTTGACCTCCCTGGACACAGAGGCCCCATGACTATGGAGGCCAAATACAATTCACGGTTGCTGTCCACTCTTCAAAATGGCTTGGGTTATTTTTCATCAAGGTCCTTTGCTACTCATCCAATTTGTACCTTTCTAGACTTAAGCTTATTTGGGGGCAACCATCTTATATAACAGGGTAATATTCTGAGGTATAATATTCTTATACCCTTGTCCTGCCTCCATTCAAACTCAAACACAGGTACGAGGAAGGCAGACATCAAATTAATCAAATTCTTGCTTTTGAATTTTAAAGTAGCATTTACAGCTGATCCCAGGGACAACAATTTGTGTTTTAAAGACTGGTTTCTAAATATTAAGCCTCAAGAACCTGAATGACTTGGGGAAAGAAGCTTAGGGCCCAAATAAAAACTTGTAAAAAGCATACTGATATATAAGAGACAGTCTCTCCCACCTTTGTCTCTATGGAGACAGATCACAGAGTAGAAAGAGCTGCAGTATCTTTCTTTGTAGATGGACCTAGAGGAGTGTCACTAAGTCCTCAGCTCCCCAGGGAGGCATGGCATTTAGAAGAGCAGAATGGTTCTCCCATGTGGCCAAGAGTGGTGTAAATGTGGCATTTACAAGGGAACTTGAGGAGACCCAGCAGACAAAATGGTAAAAGACTTGTGTCCAGATTGTATATGAAACATTTAAACTCAACATTTATACAAGACATATTACCTAATGAAAGAATGGGCAGAGAACTCTCATTCATTGCTAATGGAAATGCAAAATGCAACAGCCATGATGGCAGACAGTTTGACAATTTCTTACAAAACTAAGGAATCGTGCTCTTTGGTTGTTACACAAATGAACTGAAATTCATGTTCATATGAAAACCTGCACCGAATGTGAATAGTAGCTTTATTCATCCTTCCATTAACTTGAAAGCAAACAAGATGAACTTCAGTAAGCAAGTGGCTAACTAAGCTGCAATAGTTCCAGACAATAAAACAGTATTCAGCACTAAAAAGAAATAAGCTATCAAACCATGAAAAGACACAGAGGGACCTAAATGAATATTATTAAGCCAATCTGAAAAGGCTACATGTTATCTAATTCCAAAACTGTGACATTCTGGATAAGGCAAAACTATGGAAATAGTAAAATGTCTGGAGAAAGAAGAGATAAAGAGCACCAAGGATTTTTAGGGCAGGAAAAATATTCTGTGTGATATGATATTATAATGGTGAATATATGTCACTATACATCTGTTCAAAACTATCCAGTCTACAACCCTAAGACTGAATCATGAGGCAAGCCATGGCCTTTGATGATAATAATGCTCAATGTGATTTCCTCAGTGGTGATAAATACGCCATTGAAGTGGGTATGTTGGTAGTTGTGAAGGTTGTGTATGTGAAGGAATCCATACAGGAATTCTCTGTACTCCTCCTCTCAACACTTCTGTGAATCTAAACGTGCTTTCAATATCAAAGTCTATTTATAGAAATGGGCAAAGGATTTAAATAGTTATTTCTTCACAGAAAATACACCAATAGCAAGTAAAGTTTTTTTTTTTTTGGTACCAGGCATCAAACTCAGAACCTTGTGTTTGCATGGCAGGTGTGTTGCCACTGAGCTAAATCCCCAGCCCCAGTAAACATTTTTTAAATGTTCAATATCAAAATGCAAATCAAAACCATAGCAAGATACCATTTCATGTTAAGTAGAATGGCTAAAATAAAAAGATAGCTATAACCAGTGTTGTGGATTCAGAGCAATTAAGGCTCTATTCATTGATGATAAGAATGTAGAATGGTGCACCTCTTGTGGAAAATGGCAAACATATGACTGAGCAATTCCACTCCTAAGTATATAACCAAGAAAAATGAAAAGCATGTGTATACAACAAAACTCGAACACAAATGTTCAAAGCAACACTATTTATACTAGCAAAAAAGTAGAAACAGTCCAAAGTCCATCAAATGATGAATAGATAACTGAAATGTGATGGATCCATAAATAGAATATTATATGGCAATAAATGGAAATAAAGTACTGTTACACAGATGAACCTTGAAAACATTGTATCAAGAGAAGCCAGTCACAAAAGACCATATATCATTCAATTCATATGAATTGTCCAGCATAAGCAAAGCAGTAAGAACAGGGTAGATTAGTGCTTGCCAGGAAAGACAAATGGGGAAAAGATGTAAAGGGGTAATGAGTATGAAGCCTCTATTTGAGATGATGGAAATGTTCTAAATTAAATAATAGTGAGGGTTGCACAACTTTGCAAACATGCTAAAAAACCAAGGAACTGTATGCTTGCTATGGTTTGGACATAGTTTGTTGCCACCAAAACTCATATTGAGGCTCAATCCCTCTGCACAGCAATGTTAGGAGGGAGGAACTGAAGAAGGTGATCAAGTTACCATGGCAGAGGGAATAAATTAATGCTGCTGGAGTGAGAGAATTCTTTTTGTTTGTTTGTTTTGCTTTTTGCTTTTTTGAGACAAGGTCTCACTATGTAGTTCAGGCTACCCTTGAACTCACTATGTAGCCCAGAATGGCCTTGAACTCATGGCAATCCTCCTGCCTCAGCTGCCTGAGTGCTAGGATTACAAGTACATGCCACCACCCTCAGCAAAAATTCTTATTCTTTTTTGGGGAGGTACATATTTACCATACATAATGATCACACTCATCATAGGAAAGTTGTACCTATATATAATATGTCTTAATTTTTCTTTTTCCTCATTGCCCTCCCTTCGTTCCCCATTTACTTACTTCTGAGGGACGGGATTTGTTACCAAAGAAAGTGGGTTGTTATAAAGTGAATTCAGCTGGGTGTGGTGATGCACACAGGGTGTGGGGATGTAGCTCAGTACAAAAGCTCTACCAATCATAAGTAAGCAGAATTCAGCTTCCTCAGCCTCTTGTGCTTCTTCTTCCACCATATGATTTCTTTGCACACACTCACTTCTCTTCTGTGACGGAAACTACACATGACCTTCACCAGAAGCTGAGCTGATGTCAGTGTCCTGCTGCTGGACTTCCAGAAACACTAGCCAAAATAAACCGTTTTCTTTTATATTACCCAGTTAAAGTACCAGAAAATGGAAAAAGACAACACTAAAAGGATGGATTTCATAGCATGTAAATTAGTTTTTCTAAGTCAAAAATTTTTAGTTTACAATAAAACTGTAAAATATTAAAAGAGAGTGAGAGAAAGAAAAACCATCAGTGCCATCTATTGCAGAAGCCCAATATCTTAAAAAGTTGCTTACATGTTACAGGATGTAACATATAATTGGATACAAAGTACTTCGGATTTTACCATTTTACACTGCTGTTTTTAATAGTATTTTCTCCTTTCCAAATAGGAATTCACATCTCTATAATATTCTTCTGGAGTCAGCGACTCTGTAAAGTCGGCACTTGTGTGTTTCCAAAAACATCATCTTCACATCTTCAAACTACCTGTGCTACCAGAACCAATAGACAATGACCTTTTTGTGTGGAGTAGTGACATTGTCTTTATTGTTAATTTTGCTAGGTAGGTGACTTCATATTCCTGAAGTGAATGAACAAATCCAGCATTGAGATGAAAACAAAATCTTCCTTTTAGTGTTTGATGCTAGGGATGGAGCTCAGGGCCTGGAGCATGCTAAGCATGGCCTCTACCACTGAGCCACAACCCCAACCCCGAATATTTTTTGAACATAAGAAAACACATACTTCTGTATTTCATTACAAATGTTCCATAACATGCACAGTAACAAAGGCATCACTTCTGGAAATCCCCGAATTTCCATGAACAAGAACTTTTCCTCCAAAAGTTCCCATCAATAAAGTTTTTACTGATGGAGGAAAAACATATGATATTTTCAATTCGATTATCTGCAATATCCAAGTTTGAATATCTAATTGTTGAAAGGCCGAGGCATGAACTGTTTTTCCTCTGCCACAGTGCTCTCTCTGCCTTGGAGCCAGCCAACTATGGACTGAAACCTCTACAATCTGCTTTGAAAAGGATCCTGCCGGGATCCCAAGCTCCTAGGGCAGAGAAGGTGAGTCAGTCCCAGAACCTGGAAGGAAGCTCCCCTGTCACCATCCCAAGCTCCTAGGGCAGAGAAGGGTGAGTCAGTCCCAGAACCTGGAAGGAAGCTCCCCCACTGCCATCCCAAGCTCCTAAGGCAGAGAAGCTGAGCTGGTCCCAGCACCTGGAAGAAAGCTCCCCTGCTACTCCCAGGGCAAAGAAGGTGAGTTGTGCAGGGACCAGAAGCACCAGAAAAATTGCTTTAAAATTGTAAAGGAACATGACAAATCAATCCAGCAGCTGCTAGATGATGCAAAGAAGAATAACATAAGACTGA
>NW_004624819.1:6667712-6711675 GCF_000247695.1 Heterocephalus glaber | reverse complement strand
CCATCTCATTTCCCTTTGGGGTTGCTGTAGGTGACCTGGAAGTCTGGTTTTCAGACTTATTTACGTGTTTTCTCATTTTGACTGGGGCGGGGGGCTGTTAGTGCCTGCACGGATTACCTCCTCTGAGCTGGCAGAGGTGGGACAGGGTCTGGGAGCAGCAATAGGGATGGTGGCCCAAAAGCCATTTCCTGTGGGCTGGGAGCAGCAGCAGGGATGGTGGCCAGGAAGCCCCTTCCTCTGGACCAGGAGCAGTGGGATGGCAGCTCCGAAGCCCCTACCTCTGGGCCAGGAGCAGTGGGAGGGATGGTGGCTCGGAAGCCCCTTCCTCTGGGCCAGGAGCAGCGGGACAGAAAATGGCCCAAAAGCCCTTTCCTCTGGGCTGGGAGCAGCGGGAGGGATGGTGACTGGGAAGCTTCTTCCTCTGGACCAGGAGCAGTGGGACGGTGGCTCAGAAGCCCCTACCTCTGGGCCGGGAGCAGCGGGACTCAGTATTATGGTCTGGTGGTCCAGTGTCCTCTGCATCTTTGTAGTGTGGAACCAGGTGGCTGCCTGTCTGCAGCAGGGTGATTCGGCATCTTCCGTGCGACTGGGGACCTCAGTAGGACGTACGCAGACCCGCCTGTCTGCAGCGGGGTGATTCAGCATCTTCCGTGGGACTCGGGACCTCGGTATGGCGTGGGCAGACCTGCCTGTCTGCAGTGGGCCCACTCTTCTTTTTCATTTCATAATGGTAAAGTCCATATGACGGTTTCAACTGTAAGGGGTCTATGATGTATTCAGATGTAAAATATATGACAATGGTATAAAGGATAGGGTGTAAATGAAATTATACTGTTCAAAGTTTTCATAGTTTACATGAAATGTTGAGATCCTGAATCTAATATACAAAAATAGATCTAATATACAGTAATATGTTAAGAATGAATATTACAATCCCTAGAGCAACCACTAAAAACCTTTCAAAGAAGTATAAAAGAAAAATTGCTAGACAAATCAGTTAGGATAGGCTGTTATATACTACAGAGGCAAGAAGGGAAGAAATTGGTCTAAAGCTAGCCCTTCTGTCTCTGGATGTGATCTTGCATATATCACTCAGCCCCTCTGAGTCCCATGGAGAAAACACTACAATTTATCTAGAGAGATGATGTCATGATGATAAAATCATATACTACATAAAAAGTTACTGGTATGTGGCAATTATTCAAGTATTTGTTGAATTAGTTAATTAACATGACAATACATATAGTCAGCTCAAAAGTCCCTGGCCCCCCAAAAATGTCTAATAAATATTTATGATTGAAAAAAAACAACTCCCAGCTATGGGTTGCAGTAACTTGTAAAAATCACCAGGTGGCATGACATAATAAAAATTATTACCACTTTAGAAAGCTCTTCAGAATATAATTATACAATAATTTGCATACTACATATATTCATGAATTCATATATTTCCTAGGTCAATGTACAAATTTCAAAATGGCTTTTCATGAATTCACTTTCTGGTAGCAATTCCATTTCAGTATTTCAGTGTCCCTGTTTTTTCATTATATCAAAGTTATTGTAATTTATCCTCAATTCTCTTAGGAAATATGTATTAACCCCAGTTTATAGATGAGAAAACTGAAGCTAGAAATAAAATGGAATTCAAACTAAGAGATGACAGAAATGAAATGTCTTTTTAAATAATTACATTATTACACTACTTGTTCTCCCCAAAAAGCACGAGTAAGGTGATATAGTTAAAGTAACCCTATGTCAAGCAAAACATAAGAAGCAATCCTCAAAATCATTATGCTTCTAAGTGTGGATGTGGGTGTAGAGTACAGAATTTAGCAGATATACTTGGAAAGAGATGTTAAATGAAAGCTTATTGGATAGTACAAAATGCTTATATATTATCCATACCCAAGAGGTTTACAATATGTTGTGCTTTAAAAAATGAAGTAATGGACAGCCATCACAATTTTTCCAATTACAAAATAAAAACAGCACATGAGAGAATAAGTCCATTAATCACAGCCATTCCCTCCAAACTCATCTTGGGATTGGTTTCTGAGCATCCATGTGCTTGTTTTCCCAGATCAAAGTAGTATTCATTTATTCTTTTTTTCATTCAACAAAAATGTGTTGAATGTTGTGTGAAGACTAATATAAACCAGATACAAATGATGTCATCAAACATTTTAATCTCAAAGGTAAAACTCATGTTGTAGTTTTTAAACTGGCTCACTTAGCCTCAAGACTATCCATCATTCCACAAGCACTATGGCTCGTTCTTCCTTCCTATTTAGATAATGCCATCACCGTCTGTAGCTCCTGAATGGCCAGCAATATCACCCTAAGGAAGAAGCATTTTGGATCACAGTCCTGGAACAAAGATGGAAAGGTAGGCAGATAGATAGTTACTGCTACTTCTTTTTTAAAGTGTATTTTACTAAACAACATAGACAATTTCTCTAATTTAAAAAACTTTGGTGCACGGAAATGTCAACTTTGAAAGCTAGCTAGAACAAGTATATACAAGTTGTTTCAGAGATCATTCTTGTGGAATACAAAGTGGAAAGAAATACTCAAAGAATATGAAAATGTTTTTCAGTATGGTCTCTAACTAATGCATCATTATCAGCTATAATTCAAATAAAAATATGAAGTCATAACCCTACTTTAGATGCCCTGTTTGTAATATTTTCTGGGATAGAGTCTGGATATTTATACTATATTTTTCAGTGTTGTTAAATGACTGTGGTATAAAGATTGAAAATTAAATATTGGAGATTTATTTCAGCCAAGAGCATCAGAGAGGACCATGTGAATAAAGTAGTATTGGATCAGGGCCTTGAACATAGGGAGATAACATTCCACATGGGCAAAAAAATAGCTTGAGCAAAGACAGAGCAGCATGAAGGAAAAAGTTCTTTTGGAATGAGGCAAAGGATACACAACAAACAGTAATGAGGAATAAAGTTGGAATGGGCCTTAGGCTTAGGTCTAAGGGCCATACATTTCATGTTAGGAAGTCTGGGCTTTGCTTTTTGAGTCAAGAAATGAGTCACAACAAGAGTCCTGATGAGAGGCAGTGACCTGGGTCAGGTGCAATGATGTCATACACAAAATTTGGTGCTACGCAGGACACCAATCAAGTGCAGCTCTGAGTTGCTCCCATTTGTTTAGCCAGAGTAATTTGGGATCCCCTAGTTTGAAGAAACTGCTTTGAATGTTATACCAGACTTCTAGGGGAAGGGACCCTGAACCTTGAGTTAAAGAAATAGAATTTTTGTTTCTTTCATCAGATATCCAATAAATCTCATTGTCATGGAAAAAAACCCTTCTATCCATGATCCCAATGATGCTCTTGAAGAATGTGTCCCATACTATCTAACCTCTCAACAGAAGTTTGAAGCAGTTCATTTTCTTAGGACATAAAGCTACAGGTAGGTTTGAGTGCAATGCCTGACCTCTTCTAATGCTAATTTTTAGGTCATCTAATACTACCTACAGCATGATAGGGTTGGCAAATGTATAACCAGAGAGATCAAAAGGCAGAAAGGATAGTTCAGACATAGTCCCAAGCATATGTAAGAGGAGCTACAGGTTGTATTTCAAATCAGTGAAAAAAATGAGTGGGCTTCACAATAAAATACATTTTGTCATGAAAATGTAAACACCTATCTCCTACCATATACCAGAGTTACAATTGATTAAAGTTTTTATTGTAAACAATAAAACTATAAATAGGTACCTATATTTTTTTCTGTATGCTATGTATGTTTACTTACATTTTCTGTATTTACTTGTATTTTGTCAGTTCTTGCTTACATAATATGGAGGGGGAAAAACGACTTTCAATAAGCAGAAATGAATGTGAGACATTTGGTTACCTGAAAACATAAAATCTTCACAGGGAAAAAAATCCCTCGAATCTATAGCTCTGGGCCTAAATTTCTATTCCCCTGCTGTCCATACTTCTGGCTTCTTAGTCCCATTTATATTGTTATTTTCCCAACATTTTCTAATCCATAACCAAGGAGGAGAAAATCTGTGAACTAGATTCAATACTCAGATGCAACTATGACCTCAAGTGTGTCAACCTTTCTGCAACTCGGTTTCTTTTCTTAGAAAAAGAAGGTTTTTTAAAAAAATGAGAATCACCTTGATGAATTATTTTCTGTTCTAAAATTCCAAGGTTCCTTTTTTAGAGCTGTGCCTTTTTAGAGCTGTTGCAGTTGCTCCCTTTCTTCTCCTGAGTTTAGGCCAATTAAGATATAAGACACATGAGAGAGAAACTTGTAACCAAATAGTTTATTTATTGATAATGTGGAGTGTGAAAATGTGGCTTGACCCCACCGCACATGAGCAGGCAAACATTTTACTCCCTAATGAATTAAAATCACCCACCCAGTCTGAGCTAAGCTATGCCACCAGTTTCTCCCCACTGCACAACAGAGGAGGACAATGAAGAGGAAGACTCAAATTAAGTCACCTGTGCTTGTTTCTTCCTCCCAATCTCACCAGCAGTAGAAGCAGTCCTTATACTGCATGTGGAATCATGAAGGAATGGAAAAGGACCATCTAACTCCAGTCACGTAATTCTCCATTCCTCTTGATAACTGCTCTAGTTCAGGGGTCTTTTTGTTTCATTCAGGAAAGTAAATCAATAAAATTATCTAAATAGGTCTTCACTTCTCTGGCCTACCCACTGTCTCATCCATACTGTGAGCTACTTCTAGAACATTAGAGTAGCCTCATGCAATCTGAATTTGGAGTCAGGAAACATGCATTTTAATGATGGTTCTTTCACTAAGCAGCTGTATGACCATGGGAAAATCTTTACTTTCCTTTGAAGAACCCTTATCTATAGTAGGCATGGTTAGATTATTCCATCCTCTTCCATAATATCAATTCAAGCTTTGAATATATTCAGTAAGTTTGTCTGTAGTATAAACCTGTTAACAGAGATGTTGCTCTTTACAAAGGGACTAGTGAAGTCTTTCAGTGTCCATTCCCATGCCTTCCTATTCTTTCTAGTAATGTAGATCTCTAACACACTTGGTATTTTCTTATTTCTGTGCTGTTGCGTTGTCTTGCAATAACTACTCCCAAAACTGCTTTCCACGGACTGCTCATTCTAGAAGATCCATCAAAAACAATACTCTCTGATGAATGTCATTATATTGTATACCTAAAATGTACCAATAAAATTAATTTTTAAAAAAACAAAACAACACTCTCCCAGGCCTTTTTGGGTTACTCTAGACAGAAGTGATAGTGCACTCAGATCGAGGTTAGGGGAACATTTGTCCTACATCCACTGGTACCAGAGACACACACTGCTCACTGAACAGCCGAGTTGCTCTCTCTCTTCTCCTTTCTCTAGGAGGATCCTTGTAACCAGTTCTAGACAATGGGCGAGTGTGTAAAAAGGACACATCCTACTCCCAGTCCAAATGACCCTCCAGTTGTTTCCTCTTCTGCTGTGGCAATTGGAAATCCATCTGTTTAGATGTCTGTTTCACAAGTTCTTGGGCTGTGAAAGACATAGAGGACACCTTGATTAAGCAAATGACATTTCTTGCCACAGTGTACCCAGCTGAGTCTGACTTAATACAGCTCCTAAGAGAAGGAACAGGATCACATGACCAACGGCTGCTTCCTTAGTTGTGTGCAGAGCAACCAACAGCACCATCATGGCCAGGCCCAGATCTATGAGCATAATTATTATGTATAACATAATATATTGTTACACATTTTATTTTATCTTAGATATTGCATTGTTATTGCATATTATATGTAATAAATAACAAATATTTCTTATACTTGTTTCTAGTTGCTTTTTAAACTAAAAATGAACTGATGATTTAAGAGGTAGTTGAATGCTCTAAATAGTTTCAATCTGTTAGGAATTTTATTCCTTCTCATTGTTTGTTGGATTTCATTACATTTTGGCCACTTCCTGAGGAGTTAAATGACTTTTAAAAAATGAATAAAATGGAGACATAAGAGTTTAGGCTTCCTACCTAACCACATTTATGTTTCACAAAGGATAAGATAAACTTAGGACAGTAAGCTTCAGAACCTTTGAAGTGACACTTTTTCCTAAAGAAGTAAGTACCCCTTTTCATTTTCATTTTATTATGAAAAGTTTTAAGAATATATAAAAATGTAGAGCAATATAACAAATCCCCAACTATCTATCATTTAGATTCAGTAGTTATCAAGATTTTGCTCACTTGCTTTATCTGATCTGGGGTTTTTATTATTATTGAAATATGTATCTCTTTGTTTCCTAATTAATTATAACAAGAACATTTTAAAGCCAAGGTATCATTTCACTCATACACACTGAAATATACATCTCTTTAAAATATGCATGTTTTCTTAGGTAACCACAATGCCATTATCACACAACAAAATTCTAAAATTAAAGTTAATAGGATATTGTTTTGTAATGTAACACAATACCCACTTGTGAAACACGGAGATGCCCTCAATTCAACAAGCAGGAGGTTACAACTGTTTGGTGTCCTGGATGATGCCCAGGTCAGAGGGGACATGGAGCAGCCAGCTCTCCAGCTGACCTTCCTCCAGACAGAAACGCCCGTGACCAGGGTGAAAGGTGACCCCAGCTCCTGTCCATCAAAGCCTCTTTGCTTCACAACAAGGCCCACATGCTTTTTTTGCCAAAGAGCCCCTCACGTGAGTGGAACTGGGGTGCAGGACAGTGTGAAGTGCACAAGGAAGGGCTTCTGAGACTCAAGAACTCTTGACATTGCCCATGCAATCCGGAAATTTCATAGTGACAAAATCAAGCTTCACTTTCTGTTGTAAGTGTATATTGCTTGTGTGTGTTGTTACATGTTTTGATTTGTGTGGATAAGGGAACTAGGAATTAGCACTGGATTATCGAAAAGTCTCTGTAACCAGACTGAAGCTGTGAGGGTCAAGGACTTTATTTGGTGCTGATAACAGTGCTCCTATCACACTACAAATTGTGAATATTTTATTCAAAATGCTTGTGCCCAAAATTGTTTTGGGTTTTAGATTTTTAAAAAAATTTTTTGGAATATTTGTGTGTACACAATTTG
Organism: Heterocephalus glaber; assembly: GCF_000247695.1. The sequence goes on along the minus strand of NW_004624819.1, from coordinate 6,704,593 downwards.
GAGATAGGGCCCAAATGCAACAGTCATTTATATTGCATATATAACCTTATACATGGACCTTGAAGTTAATTTTATACAATATTTTAAATAATTTTGTGCAAGAAACCAAAGTTTCGGGGTGTGGAATCTTCCATTTGTGGCATCATCTCAGTGATTAATGTTTCAGATTTTGGAGCATTTCAGATTTCAGGTTGTCAAATAAGGGTGATCAACCTGTATTTATAATCTTTGATCAATAAATTAAGCAAAAATAAGGTTGATAAGAACAAGCAGGAAATATGCTGTGTAGCTGTGAGGCAAATCTTTCATCACTAAGGTATAGTTTCCTCACCTAGAAAATGGGGATAGTAATGCTTTCTTCACACTTTCTTTAGTATTGTGAGAACTAAAGAAAATGTACAAAGGGGGCCCAGTAGGAATCTGTCGCACAAGGAAGGAGACTCACCTAAGGCTACAGTCCTAAGAGACCCAAGGAAAGGCCAGGGACATCTATGGAGAAACTGCAAGTGCAAAATAAAAAGTGAAAAACTGTGTGAAGGGAGAAGAAAGTGCACTTTGCCTTGATTATTAAAAAACAAATGGCTCATTTTTAAATTTGAGTGGATTAGAAATTGTTGAAGTTATTTGCTTGATCTGGACAAATCACAGAATGATTTTGTTTTCAAAAAGAAACTTATTCTTGGGGTAAGGTCTGGAGTAGGAGAAAAATGGAAAATAGAAAGAAATCTGTTTTTTGGCCATTTCTCTACAGGGGACTTGAAGAAGGAATACAAGAGAAGCCCCCAGGGAGCAGGGTGTACTGGAAGCTGGAATCTTTTCTGTCTCCTGAATCTTCAGCTGCCTGAACTAGGTACAGATATGTGCATGCAACTGACAGAGCCTCTTTGGGCTGTACCAAGATACCAGGTGACAATCTGGGAATTTTATTATGACAAAACCAAGCACAGTAATAGCATCATTAAGAACAATTAATAACTGAGAATGCTTATTTTGAGCCAGTTGAATACAACTGGCCAGCTTTTCCTATAAAAGCTTCTGACAAGTGGTATCTCCTGACAAGAAGTTGTATTTGAGAGGCCAATTGGGTGTCAATGCGGTTTTTCCCCTCTAAACTCAAAATGCCTCTTATACTTTATTCTTTCTACATAAAAGTTTCAATTGCCTTCTGATCCATAGGCTGAGGTTTGTTCTGTAATTTGGGAGATTAATACAATTTTTTTCTTATCATCTAAATATTATACCTCAAGTACTCTTTGTTAACACAGTGAACCTGACCACCTGTGTGATATTAAGCTTATGAAAGGCAAATGGGTTTTTTCTTCCATAGGCTTTTTTTTTTTTTCTGGAACTGGGTATTGAACTCAGGACCTTGTGCGCAGGTGCAGTGCCACTGAACCCAACCCCCGGCCCTTCCATAGGCTTTTTAAACATTTTATTTAAAAGTAATTTCAGACCTACACAAAGTTTCAAAAAAATTACGTATTCCCATATATCCTCAACCCAGATTCTTGAAGCATTAGCATTTTACACGTATGACCACAGTATAGTGATCAAAACCAGAAAATTAAGTTTATTAAATTTTGCTAATGTCCTACTATTATACATTTAATTATCTAGATTCTCATTCAAGATTGAATCACACATATTCTTAGTTATCATGTTGCATAACTTAAATTTTAGATCAGAGGTTGACAGAGTTTGTTCCAGAAAGGGCAAGATAGTAAATGTTTGTATTCTGTGGGCCATAAGGTCTGAGAACTATTCCACTGGGCCAGAAGTAGCCATGTAGGCTACAAACACCTGGTTGTGGCTGTGCTCCATCACGCTCTGCTGTCGTGCCCCCTTCCCCCTTGTCTGCTGTTTTGCTTTTTGTGGCTTCAGTTACCCATGGTCAACTGTGGTGTGAAAATAGTAAATGGAATAATGCATAAGTTTAAAATGGCGCGCCACTAGTGTGTCGAAATCTCATGCTGTCCAGCTCCATCCCACCAAGGATGTGAATCCTTGAGAAAAAGCAGTCTATATGGGGTTTGGTACTATTGCATCCCCTGAGATCTTGGAACATATTGCTTATGAATAAGGAGAGCTTCTGTATGTTGGAAAACAAGCTTTAAATCAAATGTAGCTGATGGGCCATAGCTTCCCCATTCCAGACCACTGGCTTCTGAAATGTTCCCTCTGCCCCTAGCATGCGTGTTATCTAGGAACTTGTTTAATATGCAAAGATTTGGGGCCTATCTCAAACTACTCAGAAATGGAGAGGAAGTGTATGTGTGAGCAATCTGTGTTTATGACTTGTGCTAATGTTCTAAAAACCCAATGTGGCCCATTGTGGAGTCTATGTCTTCTTAGACCTTGAGATTTTTGGAGTGTTCAGTCCTGTTGTTTAGCTTTGATGTTTTTAGTCACGATTAAATTCAGGTTATATGTTTTGGGGGCAAGAATACTACAAAAATGATGTTGTGTTCTCTTTGTGGGGCTCACCAGAAGACACATAGTACCAATTTGTCCCTTCAACATTGAGGCTAACTTGGTTAAAGTGGTGTCTCTCAGGTTTTCCCACTGTAAATTTACTATTTTTCCCTTTTCTACCAGTAAGTGTCTTGTGGGAAGACACTTTGAAGCCATGTAAATACTTCATGAGCTAATTTTAGTGCTAATTTTAGCACTGATGTTGACCACTCTTGATCCAAAACAATTATTAGTATGGTAATTTGTCAATTTTTGTATTTCCATCATCCTTTTTACACAAATTACTCAGAATTCTACATTAATAGCTTTTCCTAATCCCTCATTTACTTATTAATGCAATGATATTTACATCAGTATGGACCCATGGATTCATGGCTTATAATCTAGTACTATCATTAATTTTTGTTTTTCCAATTCTCCCAGATTTAGCCCAAAGGTATCTCCTTCTTTAAGTTAGCTCCTTATGTTTTCGGCATGTTCCCATCATATTTTCAGGCTTGGGAATTTAAATCTCGGTTGTCTACTTTTTGCATTTCACTTCCCTAGTGATTGTGGTTCCAGCAGTATGAACCACCCAGAGCTTTTTTAAAGAGAGAGAGAGAAACATTATTTGAGAAAAGATAGAAAGAATCAATACAAGGTCAACTCAGCTTTCCAAGTATGTCTGTGGAATACTAACTTCCCAGTGTTTTGAATTCTTAACTGTAACTGGATGCAAAAATTTGCAATTCAACTAATCTTCCATATGTGTGAGATGACACCAAGAAGTTATTGTTAATATTGTAATTCTATAATTCCACCCCATTTAGCCAATTTCCCATTATGGAAGAGTTTTCACATACCATACTAAAAAAAAAAATGGACTAAGATTTTTTTTTTTAACCAGTGATCAGACTCAGGACATTGTGCTTGCCAGGCAGGCACTGTACCGCTGAGCTAAATCCCTGCCCCTTATTTTAATGTTTGGAAGCAATGTATAGTCTCTCTCTCTCCCCACCCCTCCCTTTTCCCCTCCCTCCCTATACCCCTCTAGCAGGGTCTTGCTATGTAGTCCAGCCTGACCTCAAACTCCTAGATATCCTCCTGGCTCAGCCTTTTGAGTGCTGGGATTACAGGTTTGCACCACGCCCAGCTATAGATTTTCTCTAAAATGAGTGAGTATCATTCAAAGAGGTTGGTTGGTAAAAGAGGATTCGAGAATACACACTGTGTTGTACCCATCTTTGTAAGTTAATCCTGACATTCCTGAGAATAGAATACCAGCCAAAGCCTATGGCTGTTGAGTGGGGTGTGAACCTCAGACTCACAGTGATGCAAGATGCAGGCCTAGCTGCTTTGGATGGCTGCAGAAAGCTCAAGCTCGTCCTCACACCTACTTCTGTGCGGGTTATGACACAGGTTAAAGTTCAGAAAGTGGGCGAGACAAAATACAGCAGTGTAGGAAGGAACACAAAGTGTGTCAGCTTGTCACTCAGGCAGCTGGAATCGATGACAACGAGTGATTAACTCAGTGGTGTATTTTCTTACTGTATTTATTTATTGAACACCTACTAGGTCCAAGGCCCTGAGCTAGGTCCTAGTGGGACACCAGGTCATATGAGACGCCTCAAAAGAACCATTCCTAAGGATTAAAGAAGTATTTACCTTGATGAGACAACAATAACAAATGACAAACACATACACACCAATAAGAATTTCTGGGTGCTTCTCCATTGGATGTTGTTTTGTTACTAAGTGATCCAACAATTTCTTCAGAAAATTTTTAGGGCAAAGCTTAAAATAGTAAAAATAAAATTAGATTATAAAATTGGTTATTAATGATATACAGTATGATTCCATTGAATATGTATGAAGTTCTAGAATAGGTAAAGTTAATGACAAAGTAAAAGAAAAAGTTACAGGTGAGACTTTGGGAATGCAGTAGTGTCTGTAGCTGCATATTGAATACCTCAGATGCAACAGCTTAGAATAACAGACATCTGTTACCACACAGTTCCGTGAGTGGGAACTTGGGAGTGGCATAGCCCAGTGGTGGCTGGGCAGGGTCTGGACAAGGGCCAGGGCTGCCGTCAGGGAAGGCCTGACCGACGGAGGCTATGGGTCCCGGCTTGGATGGCTGTCTCCGTGGCTGCTGGCAGAAGGTCCTCCTGGTTCCCTCTTGGCTCTGCTTGCCCCATGGTGGCCACTCCACCGAGCTCCTTTTGTTCTCACACTTGGGCAGCTGGCTTCCCAAGAGTCCTCTGAGGGGCCGGGAATTTAGCTTAGTGGTTTCGCTGCCTGCGTCACAAGTGCAAGATCCTGAGTTCAATCCCCGGTACCAAAAAAAAAAAACAAAACTGTACCCAAGAGTCCTCCAAAAGACAGCCAGTGGAAAGTGGCAATGCCTTTCCACAAAAGATAAACCCTACACTCTGCACAGTACCTTGAGTCCCCTGGTCAGCTTTCTTCAGTATGGGAGGAGACTGAGCAGGGTGTAGTCCCAACACGTGGAGATCACCACAGGCCACCTAGAAGCTGGCCACCAGGAGAGATAGAAGGACATTTGGAAAGGAACACGAAGAACTTCCTGGTGAAATGGGAATGTTCTGTGCAATGATAAGTATGTGGTTGTACATTTAAGTCAATGAATATACATTTTTCATATAAAAGAACTATAAATAAACATAGTAGTCAGGGCAGGTGGAGAGAGGATGGAGGTACAGATGATTCAGGAATGGTAGACTATTGGTAATTACTGAAGCTGGATGGATTGGCACAGGTGTATTAGATTAAAATATAATTTGTAAAACAGTTCAGAGGGTCATTTAGAATCAGAAAACTAAGGAGCCATGTGTTCATATTTACCCAAGGATGCACTGAAACATTAGCTAGGCATGGTGGCACCTGCCTGTAATCCCTAGTATGGAGGCAGAGGGCTGAGGCAGGAGGATCACAACAAGTTTGGGGCCATTAAACTTAGTGAGGCCTGGCCAACTCAGTGAGATCTTGTCTTAAAATAAAATTTAAAGAAAGAGCTGGGGCTGCAACTCCATGGCAGAGCACTTTCCTACCATGCATGAGGCACTGGGTTTGAACCCCCAGTACTGTGATAAATAAATGAATGAACCAGCTTTTGGACTTGATATTCATGGAGATTTGTCAAAGTGGGCCACGCTGCCTTATGAAGCTATATGTGTGCGTATATTTATATCTGTATACCTGGTGTGTGTTGCAGGGAGGGTTTCTTGTTGACTTTGGGTCATAATCATGTATGGTTATTATTATGGCAGAGTAAAAAATTTCGGGCTAGGGTTAAAGTTAGGATAATCACACCAACCCTAGTTATGATTATAATTCCTTTGAATACATGAAGTAAATAGCCATAATGTTTTTCTGGGACCCCATATTCACCAACATCTTCATCAGAAACATATTTTTAATATAAATAGCCTACATGCCAATAACTAGATTCCCTACCTTTTAACATTGTTCCTACTTCTCTCTTAGTGTAGGCTCCCCTAGACCTGCTTCCACACTTCTGTCTGTCAAGTTTCTTGGGTTACACACTTTTTGGGATTCTGGAACATTTGAATCATGGTGTGATGTCATGCCTAAGAAAAGGACTGGACTACCCTTACAAACTTAGCTCCAAGCCTGCTCTCGTTTGCCAAAATGTCTAAGGACTGAGAATAAAGCACTAAAAATGCCAAAACCTAGGAGAATTAACACATTGATATGAATAAATTTTAAAATTTAAATAATTGTCTTAGGTCTTTGTTTGAACCAAGGGAGAGTCTCAGAAAACTAGTTAAGGAACTGAGGGCTAAGGAAGAATTTGACATTGAAAAATGGTAAACAAATGAAAGACGCCAGAGAGAGAAACACTTCCCAGCATGTCACCAGTACTTGGCTCCTTTATCAGTTAAGGATGGACCAAGTTACAGGGCAAGTGAGACTATCTATCTCGTTTGCTCAGGTCTGAGCAGTGGCCAAGGACTCACAGGTGTTCTAGGATGGGGCATTTTCAGTGCTAAAGCAGCAAAGTCCTTGGCAAACCCTGGGTCACCCAGACTGTATTTCATGCCCATTGTGGCTTCAAGGCTGCCCATCTTAGCTGGAAATCAGCTTTCAGAGTCACAGTCTGAGGACATCTTTCATGATACAAAGGCATCATGAGACACTTGCTTCTGGTTATTGGAGCCCATGCTGCCTGATTTTTGGTCTTTACTGTGAATGGACAGAAAGCAGCTGACCCATAACCTAATATTTTAACCTTCAGTGAAAGACTAATCAGAGTCACGTGCTGCAGGAGCACATCTTGGCCAATGGCAGACCACATGTATGAAGATGGCCCCATAAGGCTTTAACACCTAGTGATGTCAAAGCTGTCTTAATCTGTCTAAGTACATTCCATGATATTCCCCAAAAGCATGTTTCCTAGAATGTATCTTGGTCAGTAAACAATATATGACTATATCCCCAAATGGATAAATAATTAAGTAAACTGGATGTAATTAAAGCGGTTAGTTTCTTCATGGTTTAAATGGTATGATTTGATTAATGATCTTAAAATAATAAAACAGATGTTGAAATTTTTATAAATAAACTATTCTGTCACTGGTTATATTCAATATTTATTTTTGGTCAACAGGTACCAAGTTTTTCTTTTCCTAGCTTTCTAATAATAAAATAATGAGCCAGGGCTAGGGGTGTAGGTCAATGGTAGAGTTCATGCTCAGTGTGCAGGAGGCCCTGGCTCCATCCCCAGCATGATAATAACACTTTTAAAGCAGGAACCTAGGCTTTAAGATAAATTAAGCTTCATCATTATAAAAGAGAATAAAAGAGATAAAGTAAGATCAAAACCAAAAAAGTGCTGTTATAAACAGGAGCCTGGGAAGAAGCAGACCCAACCAAGGTGTGGCTATGACCAGGTGAAATGTCTTGTTGACTTACACATGTGGCAATTCATTGGACATCACTTCAACCAGCTGTGAGAGCTTAGTCACTTTCAAAGCTAAACTGAGGACCTTCTACAAGCCAAGTGCTATGCTAGGCCACATCTACACCTACACCCCCATGAAACAGTTTTTGACTTATAGAATTCACAGTTTGGCGGAGACAAGCCCTTAGTTGTGGTGGCATGTTCAAAATGTTATGAAGCATAGAAGAGGAGGCTTCTGCTTGAGTGATTTGACCAATGAGAAACCCAAATCAGGAATGTTTCTCAAGGCAGATGATATGAATCAGGCAGTAAGAGGAGGTAGTGAAGGGGGTGTCCATCGCAGGACCCAGTGTGCACATCGGCAAGGAAGCTTATGAGCCTGTGGAATGGAAGAGGCCAAATGGGGATCAGGGAGACATGAAGGAAGCTGGACAGATAGGTTAAGAATACATGGTCTAGTGTGAAGGGCAGTCTAAATAATGAAGAGGGGAGGAGGAGAGGAGAGGAAGGAGGGAAGAGAGGAGGGAAGGAGGAAAGAAAGGAAAAAAGGAAGAAAGGAAGGAAGAAGAGAAGGAAGGAATTTAAATAGTTGAGTTCATATTTTTATGAAAACTTTTAAGAAAGATAATAAAATTGTTACTATGTATGGAAGTCTGCAAGAAAGAATACAGGGACAATTGGCTAAATTACAGGATCATCCAGTTCCTTTGGATTTTTAATGTAAGGTATCTGTCAAGTAAGGAAGATGTATTGGCAAGATGAATGCTTGACTTCTGGGGTCGATTTCTTAAGTATAAATATTGTTCATAATATCATTGGCCTAGCTACATAACATAATCATGTAATAGGATGTACTCTTGTTGTCACCACTGCCCTTCTCCCTTCCCTGCAATGAGCTCCATCAGCTGCCAGGATCCCTCTACTCTTGCTCTGGAGACTCCAGCCCTTCTCCCCCTGCCTAGCAGTGCTTGATTCAGGATGAGTTTAGAAACATACTTAGTCTCCTCATCCATGGACCCTTGCTGTGCAAAATGCACAAGCAAATGAACACAATCTATATCTAATTGCTCCTTTATCTACAAAGCCTACTAAGCCTGGATTGCAAAAGAAGATCAAATGTTCCTTTGTTCAGATTTCAGTAGCACTGAGTTTGAGCAAGTCAAGTGCTGTGGGCTGCTGCTGTTTGACTTTCTGTTCACTTAGCACTGACCAAGGCTTTCCACATTTTTGCTTTCTTTGTTTCCATTCCTTCTCTCCCATGTATTGTGATTTTTAAAAATTAAAAAGGGAGAAACTATGAGAACAATGCCATACATAGATAGGAAACTAAGACTAACTGAATTGCTGAGCTAATACCTACGAAAGTATCTGAATTCTAGTGGAAATGATCTCCTCACTCCTAACTCTGCTTTTGCTTAATAGTTCAGATTTCCAATTTTCACATTTTCTCTCTCAGGAATGATGGTAGCATTCTTTTTGGATCCCTTGGCAAGTACTGTTACCCAATTCCACTTGACCTGGTCTTGGAAGTGTTTCCACTGACATCTCCTTTGACATCTTCTCACCTGACACCTTCTCATCTGACACTTCTCATCTGACACCTTCTCACCTCTCCTTTCTCATCTTCTCACCTCATCTTCTCATCTTCTCAATGTAGGTAGAAGGGACGAAGCTGGAGAACAGATTGATCTTAATCATCAGAATCACATTCTGGGGCAAGAAGCTCATCTGTGTACATTAAAACACAACAAGGAGGGCCAGGGATTTAGCTCAGTGGTTCCACCGCCTGCCTCGCAAGCTAAGGACCCGAGTTCGATCCCCCATACCAAAAAACCCCCCCCAAAACAAAAACACAACAAGGAACAGTGGGACTTTGGAAATGCTCAGCACATTCCCGGACCCCTGTGTCCTCGTCTGTACAATGAGATATTAAGAAGACCATGTCCAAATATCTTTCAGTTCTGATCAGACCCTCTGCCTCTACTGTCCACTGCTGACTGTCTTCTTCACAAATGAATAAGGGAAAGTTGTATACCTTGCGAGGTAGCAAGCTATTATACAGGATGTTATAGAGTGTACACTATGTCCTGGCCATTTTATACTCATTGCTCCCTTTAATCCTATAAAAACACTACAAGGTTTTATTAACTATACACAAAACAAAACAGAGAGGTTTAGCCAGTTTGCCTGAAACTTATAGTTAGTAAATGATGGAACTTGGAATCAAATTCTGGTTTTTCAGCCTCCAAATTTATGCTCTTTACATTATCACACTGCCCATCACAAAACTGAGTGTAACCAATGCGCACACTGGCAAGGCCAAAACTTCTCTTTGCACCCTCAGCAGCACAGAAGATATGTTCAAGTGCTCAAATTTCTCAGTAATGTATTAGAAATTGAGAACACCAATTAAGACATTTTAGGCTCTTGTACATATAGGACAAGACAGAAATCAAACTGAGTCCATAAAGGAATTGGGAATTCAGGGGAGATGATAATTATTCTGTGCTGCGCTGGGGTTTTCTGCATGGCTTTACAGGGGGTAGAACTTGAAATTATGAGATGTAGAAAAAATGTCTTTGTACATGCAGAACAAAGGCTCACATATTATTGAGGTATGTCCAACTACACATAAGATAAAATACAATTCAACTTGGTTTAAACAATGAGGAACACTTATTGTGTCACATACCAAGAACTCCTAAAGTCAGTGGCTTCAGGACTGGCTGACATGTGCTATAGCATGCCGTATAGCATCGCCACTCTGGTTTTCAGATCCTCTGTCCTTCTACTCCTAGTTCCATCATGGTTGAAGGAAAGCTCCTGAAGTCCCTATCAAATGTAAACATAACCACACCCAGTAGGATTGCTTCTTCCCATAAATTTATCTGAAAGAATAAGGAGATAATCCTAGAGTCCCCAGCACACTTCCCTTTATGTTTATTTGTCAGAATCAAGATCTGTGCCTGTGCCTAGTGTAACACCAACGGGACCAGGAGGACCACCGCAATGGGCTCAGGCCGATCAGGTCAGAGCCGCTCTTCTCTGAGCCCCATGTGGGAGAGCTGGGCACCCGGCAGAACCGGAGAAGCGCTGCTGGGAAGACAATGAGCATCTGCTGTGTCTGTGTACCCTGCCATGTAGAAAGCTATTACACATGACACCATAGAGTTGCACTGTGTCCTGACATACAGGGTCGGGAGGGGACAATCCTTTGCTAGATTGTACTCACCTGAAGTACTGCTGGAGACAAGATAAGGTCCACAGGTATCAAACCTAGGTGAGAATCTCTAGAGCTACCTAGAGAAAATCCAGAAGGAAAAATAGAAGGAATAAAACAATGCATCTTTGGCCTAACAGAAAGATGCTACACTACTTCCGTTCCATCCCTGGAAAATAGTCAGTGTCAAAGGATTTTAACTGCATTTCTAGTCTGTCACAATCATTATTCTACTTATTTTTAAAATAGTCCTTAAAATTTTCTCGTTTTTTTCTTCATTTTCCAAATTGCTGTAAACATCTAATGCATTGTCAGCAATCTTCTTGTTCCTGTACCATTGGCGATTTCTTTCATGCCTAACTGGTTGTTTTCTGACCACCGGGCAAAGAGCTCCTCCAAATGTAAGAAGCAGAAATGTAGACTGGGGCTGAGGGTGGTAATGTGCATCTGAAGGCCCCTGGGACTGAGCTTTCCCTCTCCCCAAAGGAAGGAAGGGTGAATGACAAACATAGAACTGGCTAGACAAAAAGAAAAGTTTTTTAAATCCAGCCTTGCTAGCAGGAAAGGATCATTTCTTCAAAATCAGAAAATCTCAAAGCCAATAAGTAGAGGAAGAAATACTTAATGATAACTAGTGTTTACTGAATATGCTATGCCAGGCACTGAACTAAGTGCGCACTTTTCACATATTAACTTATTCATTCCTTATAGTGACCCCATGAGTTGGGTAGTAGGTCTTCGTCTGTAACATGGGAATAACTGAGTTGGTGAGCTGTTCAATAATATTTTTAAGATCACACAGTGGTAAGAGGCAGGTCCCAGATTCAAACTCAAGTAGTTGGGTCAGGTACTCCCCGTTACTGCCTCCTTGTTAGAAGGTACTGATTGCACTAACGTGTGAATACTCACTAAATGTCTGGCCTTGTGCTAAGCACTTTTCAAGCATCATTACATTTATTCCTCATAGCAACTGTGCAGGGTGTTAACAATACCACTTTGTAAGTAAAGAAATCCAGGCTTGGAGAGAAATATGTAATTATGAACATATTTATTAACATTAAATATTAAACAATTACAAGTAAAATTAGTGTTTGACAGAACTAGGACCCAAATAACTCTGACCCAAATAACTCCAAAGCCAATGCCCTTGATTGCTGAAACAATGGAAATTGGTGAATTTATAGATTTAGGGACCAAGTACACTATCCAAAAGCCACAAGAACAAACAGATATTTATCTGTCACTGTAATAGGTACTTAACATCATCATCTCCATTCATCTTAGCTATTAACTTTTTGGGTAGAGGCAGCACTTCTGAAAATTTGACATGAAGTTAGGTATTAATTATTCTTGTTTTTATTTAGAATAAAGATACATAAGCATGGTGCACACCTGAAATCCCAGCACTTGGGAGACTAAGGCAGGAGGATCACAAGCTTGAGACCAGACTGTGTTACATAGCAAGACCCTAAAATATTAATATTTTTTTAAACTCTTAAAATGTCTTTAAAAAAAAAAAAAAGAGGCATAGGATGGCTGAGTCTGAGGTAGTCTCTGCAATGGATTCTTGAACAGCTTGTTACATTTTCTGAGCTCAGCTCCTCCGTCTACAAAGTAACATAAGGCCTAAATGATACAACCCCAAGAGCAAGAGAGCCCCCTTAGGGATTTCTGCAGTGTATGACTGAGGAAGAAAACAAGTCCCTACTCCTTGTGGATGGAAAAGTTCAAAATCAGTCAGCTCACAGAACCAGACAGAAAGAAAGAGATTTTTGTTTTATCTTTGCTTCTCTCAATTCCTGCTCACCTGGCCTGCCTTACACCCTGGGTCCTCCTCACCTGCTGACTAGGGTGACATGCCCCTAGGAGAACTGTCATCCATCCCTTGCACATCACGCCCACTGTGTTCTTGTCATGTATCTGTGCACCCTTTCGGCTTCCTTGATTGGTCCTCCTGGACTCCCTGGACTCAGGCTCAGGCATTCAGCAAATACCCAGGGCTCCAAATGTGACAACAAAGCTGCTTTCCCTCCTGTTCACCTCTTATGGAGAAGTCATCTTAAAGGAAAAGTCAAGTCTTGTTCCTTATAGGTGTCTCCCAAACATGCTTGAAGATGCAAACACTGAGGCACTTACTGTCAGAACCCTGCCCTGAAGGTTCCAATTCAGAAGGCCTGTGATGGGGCTTCGGGAATCCACGTTTCCACAAATGTACCAGTTTTTATTATCGGGCCAGGTGTGAAAAATGCTTATATAAAGCATAAGGAAGTAATTAGACGTTGTAAGTGTAGCACAAAAAAATTTAATATTTAAAAACCTAAAGAACCTTATAATCTATTTGGGGAAACAAAATCCACATGCCTAGAATGATTGTCAATGCCTGGTAGAGTGAATGGGTGTCAACCAACATGTTAGACTGTACAAATACATAAGACCAGAATAAGTTCAGAGAGAGGAGGCACCTCTTCGCTGTGGTCAGAAGTCAGACATAGCTGATGCTCTCACAGCCCCAGAGGACATGAGTGAGTATGAGGAACACAGAGGGGGCAGCACGGAATGACAGGGACATCAGAGAAGACTGCCTGGAGCCATGGGTAAGGCTGAAAAGGAACGGGTATGATTGTGACAGCCTGGAATTCCAGCTGGGCCCAGGATTCAAGTTGAATTTAATACTGTGGGGAATGAGGAGTTCTTCAACATTTGTGAGCCAGAGGCAAATGATGAAACAATGTCTTCAGCAGGTGGATTTCCCTGCTGTTTCTCAGCAGGAACTCTTCCAGAGTTTGTTAAAATCTAACTGCTGGGCCCCACCCAGAGTTTCTGATTCAGGAGGCCTCAGATGAAATCAGAGTTTGCATTTCTAACAAGTTCCCAAGTGATAATGGTGCTGGCCCAGGGATCACACTTGGAGAATTCATGTTGTATTTACTGGGTCAAAGACCACCACAAAGACTGAGGCAGACGGCTGGGGGCCAGGACAGGGTTAGCATGTGAAAAACTAAAACAGAGGAACAGGAAGGAATCAGTGAAAGAAACTGGTATGTGATTGTAATGGGTATGGGAAAACAGGAAAAGTGGGAGATACCCAAGAGTCCAAACTCATGGACCAAAATGGCAAGAAAAAAGGGGAGAAAGACGGAAGCAGGCCCATCCAGGAGAGGAGTCAGTCTCCGTCACAAGGGAGCACTGTTGCACTGAACCCTTCCGGCCGTGTTTCATGCTGCCTCTGATCACAGAAAATCAAGCAGAAAGAGCAGCTGGCAAAGACAATGAAAGTGGATGCTGGCGGCAGTGGAAGGTCTTCCAAGGGTACAGGGCACCTCGTGCTGGACAACATCCCCCACTAAACTGACCCACTTACGTGCCCAGCCTGGCCTGAGCCCCGTGGCACTGTTTCAAGTCAGCCATTTACACACACTCACACCCAAACCAGAAATTCCTGCTTAGGACCAGAAGCACAGCTATTGTCGCTGCCACCCTACACCCACCCTGGAGCTGGGCACTGTGAACCCTGACACCCAAATTTGACGCCCAACCTGGAAAACAGGAACCCTAGTATTTCCTGTCTTGACCACAGGGCGGACCTTTCCAGCCTGTTGGAGACTTTGGGCAAGCCTATGATAGCAGAGCAAGAGGACCACAGGCACCAGGCAGAATACCTAGTTATTGCTGAGAGCCGTGGTGTCTGCACTGGGTGCTAGGCAACTCAGCAAGGCTCTTTCAAAACAAGACTGAAAAACTAATGGGGTGTAGCTCAGCGGTAGAGTGCTTGCCTAGCATGTGAGAGGCCCTGGGTTCAATCCCCAGCACAGCAAGACAAACATGGCCTTTCAATGATTGGAAGAAAAAAAAAAAGACATGACAGAATTCCCAACGTCATTACTAAACAGGAAAATCAATACTATGTTCTAATCGTGAAATAGTAAAAATGCTCAAATTCTGACATTAAGTCATTGTAAGAGATGTAGATTAATAAGCACTCTTATACTGTCATGCTGGGAGTATAAATGGGAACATTTTAGAGGAAGCTTTTTCATTATTTCATAAATTTAAATAATCATATAACAGTGACTTCGCAATTCCCCTTCTAATTATAAACCATGGAGAAACTTACACACATGAACCAGAGACACGGCAAGTGTGTTAGTATCATTTTTAAGAAATGGAAATAAAAACTGCAGCTGGGCATGGTGGTGCACACCTGTGATCCCAGCACCCGGGATGCTGAGGCAGGAGGATGGCCATGAGTTCAAGGCCAGCCTGAGGTACACAGTGAGACTGTCTCAAAACACCAAAAAACACAGAAATAAGAATTGCAAACCACACAAATCTCCATGGACAGGAAAATAGATAAAACTGATAATTATAGTATTATAATATATGGCTTTATAGAATAGATTATAAAATATGCCTATGAATAAAACTTTATTAAATGAAACTGACTGAATATTGAGTTCTAAAAGGAAGTCCTAGAAGAATATACACTCTAGTAGCTCTATTTTCTTTTTATTCTATTGCAGTGTGTCTTGAACCCAAGCCCTCTGCACAGAGCTACATCCCCAAAACATCCTTTAAAATAATTTTTTTTTGAAAGAGGGTCCTATTACATAGTCCAGGCTGATATTGACTTAGCAAGACCCTGTGTCAAAATTTAAAAGAATGGCCAGGGTGGTGGCACACACTTGTAATCCTAGCTCTCAGGAAGCTGAGCAGGATTGCCACAAGTTTGAGGCCAGCCTGGGCCACATAGTGAGTTCAAGGTCAGCCTGAACTACACTGTGAGACCTTGTCTTAAAAACAAACAAAAAAACACACACACAAATGAACACCTAGGTCTGAAGTAAGGGATCCACTTCTAACAAACATGGCCAGACATGAAGAAATGTTTCTTCCAAGGTCACCTTGCAAAAGTGCTGTGGGCTCCGTCTGGGTGTCTCTTGCTCACTGGCGCACTCAGGTGGCCTTATGAAGAAACCTGTGAGGGAAAGGGCTGGAGCAGGTGCCTGGGCTGCAGGCAGCCTTCAGACTGGACCGCACCCTGCAGCAGCTGGATGTAACCAGAGGGTCAGAACCAAGATACCCGGATACCCTGAACCTGTACCTGCTGACCTGCAGACACTGGGAGATAGTGGACCCTTGAGTTACAAACAGAATTCATTCCCAAGGGGTGGTTGTAACTCAAGTTGGTCAATGAAGGCTCAGGCTCCTCTACACAGCCTTCAAAGTCTCTCTCCTGTATACAGGGAGAACTCAGATGTCCTCAGAGAGACACTGGCCCAGGATTCTTCAATTAAACCCACACAAAAAAGTATGTTGTAATGTTTCTTCCAGAACTGTTTAAGGGTTAAATCTGTATCTGAGACCATCTGGAAGCACAAGCGGCCAGCATGTGGATTGTAACTCAAGACTTTGGTTGTAAGTTTAAACTAAAATTCCGGTCATAACCCAAGTTGTTTGTATGTCAGAGTGGTGATAACCTGAGGGTCCACTGTATTGTTCACCGTATTAAAGCACCAAATTTTAGGTGTAATTTGTTATGCAACAAAAGTTAATTGAAAGTCAATTAGTAAAAATTATGAAATCAAGATATTCATGACTAGGAGAACACAGAGGTGAGAGCGGGTGAGCACTTGCTCATCTGGAAGAGACAGCAGGGACTCAGACCTCAGGCACAAGGAAAGAGGCATTTTGATCAAGAAAACAAAACATCAACAAAACGCACACATAGACTTTGACATACAGATCCTTTCACTAGTTATATCTTTTATAGGGAATCTTGTGTACAAATTCAAATCAAAGTAATATATTGTAGTACTGTTTATAATAGCAAAGGACTGAGAACCATTGCAAAGCTTGAAGGTAAAAAATTCATTATATTAATATCACAAGTTACTGTTACTAGTGAAGAGTGAGGTAGATCTAAGGAAGTATCTTTGGGAAATATTAAATTTAAAAAATCAAGAATAGTAAAAAAAAAAATCACAAAATTTAGATTATGAGCGCCAGTGTGTGTTTTATATATGTATAACTATGCACATACATAGGCACATATGTAACATGCAATGCTGATTTACAAAGACTTCTCAGTGAGCACAAAGAACTGCCGACAGGTTGCCTCTGGAGAGGGGAGGGGACTTGTGTTGAGGGAAGCTTACTTCATTTTATAACTATCTTATATTTTTTAACCATGTGATAATTGTTTTCCATTTTAAGAAATTCAAAATATAAGTGTTCTTAAATGCCTGCAATAATCATTAAGAAAAGATGAGATTAAACAACAAAAATATCTACAACAGAGTCACCAAGAAAAAGAAAATGAGAAAACTCAAAAGACTTATGAAAGCACACTGAAAATTTAAATTCAGTTGAGATACACCAAAAAGCTCTAGAAAAAAGAGAACATTTTGTTTAATGAGATCAGCAATGATTTCCGAAAATAACAAAGTACTGACAAAAATGAGGAAAACATAAAGAACTTTTTCCTGGCTATTGGTAATATAAACTATTAAAATCTCTCTGGAGAACAATTTAGTCCTGTGTATCAAAGTCTTAAAAATAAATCCTAGAAAACTAAAATAAAATAAACCCTAAACTATACCAAAAAATTTCCACTTCTAGAAACTAAGAGATAAAAGCAATAATGAGTAAAAAGATTCCCTTAAGGATGTTCATGATATTATTTTAATTATAACTGAACCAGTTAAACTAAAAATATGATTTGCAACTAGATAATGTACAAGCCAATTAGACCAAGATTAACCTGGAAATGAGACAGTATTGAAACTTACTAGTATGATGGTTGCTGGAGTCACTCTAGAACAGTGGCCAGTACAACAGCTGTCTGTGACAATGAACACCTCCTGTATCTGTGCTCTAGTACAGCGGCCAATAGCCACATGTGGCCACTCAACACCTGAAATACGATTGGCACAACTGCAGTTTAATACGTTTACATGGAAATATCACTTGTGACTAGTGGCTACTGGACAGGGCTGCAGGCCTCCAGAGAGGACTTTTCTCAGATTTACACTAATGCCCCATCACACTCCATACTGACTTCCGCAGGGGCCAAACAATGATTTTTGATGTGTGACTTCTGCACTCACAATAAACTTGGCTTATTCACTCCTAAAGTGTTATGCAGCTTGGTAGCTGCCCCCAGGTGGATATAAAACATTAACAATTTTATCCTCTTGTCTAAATAGCTTCCCTCTGTTGTATTTTAACAGAAGTAGCCAAAATTGCTAGTTTTTGCTAGGCATTAGTTGTTTATCTGAATTTCAAAGATAAAAATGTGCTTTTAGTGTCAAATTCTCAATATTTCTTAGGTTTTAGAAAAATAGGATCTTTTTGTCTTCTCTGTCCATACTTCAATTTCTTCCTTAGAACAAGCCTGTGGATTAAAGGCTGAATCATTTTTACAGCCACACAGATAGGGGCCCTGCCCTTGGAACTCACTAGAGTTCTGGTCAAGGAGGCTGCTCAGCCTCCTCTGGCCACTCCTGTGAGACCAGAAGTCCCCAGACCCAAGGATGTCCCCACAGTAGTGGTGCTCCAGTGCCCACGCCCCCCACATTAGAGATGCCCGAGAACAGGAACTGCCTGTCAGCCTGTTTCCAGGACCAGCATGGGCTTCCTGCCTAGCTCTTCCTCCCAAGGGATGGCCAGGGGAGGGACTATTTCCCATTTATTTGGTTTGTGCTCCAGCTAGCATGAATGCTTTTAGGTTTGTTTGGTTTCTTTTGACAGGGTCTCCCTATGTAGCCCAGGCTGGCCTCAAACTCATAGCAATCCTCCTGCCTCCACCTCCCAAGTGCTGGGATCACAGGCATGTGCCACCATGCCAGCATGAATGCTTTTAGGAAGCTACCCAGGTGATTCTACCCCAAAGCCAAATAAATGTCCAGTGAGCTATTCCAGGGTGGGGAGCGGGCTGCAGCTTTGGAGGCTCTGAGCAGGGAGGCCTGTCCCTTGGAATATCCTGGACCTCTAACCCTAAGAAAAGCCAGTCATGCATGCTGGCACATGCCTGCAATCCCAGCACTCTGGGAGGTTGAGGCAGGAGGATCTAAAGTTCTAGCCCAGACTGGGCTACTTGGCAAGACCTGTCTCAAAATACTGTTTTAAAACAAGGACTGAGGATATAGCTCAGTCAGAAGGCCCAAGGTTCAATCCCAGGTACTGCAGAAAGGTTTAAAAACAGGGCCGGGGATTTAGCTCAGTGGCACTGTGCCTGCCTTGCAAGTGCAAGGACCTGAGTTCGATCCCCAGTACCAAAAAAAAAGGTTTAAAAACAAAAAAAGCCATGTGCACAGGTAACAACGTTGAGTAATTGATTGACTAAACATCGACATGGATTCTGAGTTTATCTCAGAATCTTGGCTACTGTTAGGCATACTTCAGGGCTTGTAAATCTACATTCAGTGATCATTATTTCATTACAGAAATACTTTTTTCCTGACTCTAGGCATGTTCTCAAAAAATTGCTTTCCTGTACAAGGCCTTCAAGGCTAAAGAAATATCAAGGCCTACACCAGGTGTGGTGGCACATGCCTGTAATGCCAGCACTCAGGAGGCTGAGGCAGAACTGCTATGAGTCCCAGGCCAGTCTCACATAGTGAGACTCTATCTAAAAAAAAAAAATCAAGGCCTAATGCTGCCAGCAATCCACAGAAAACCTTAGGCTTGTCTGCAAATGGGCACTTTTCCTAGTGCAGAATGTTTTATTTTAATGGGAATAGTTACCCTCAACAAGAATATGGTAAATTATTATGGCAATAAAAATTGTTTAAATTTTAAGATTTGGCAATAATAAAGTATACACACCTATTAAATACTATTTTAGACTTTAGTGTTCTCCATAAAATGTATCTACTATATGAAGATTTCTTATTTGCCAATAAAAAAAAAAAAAGTGTGGCTGAAAAATGAGTTCCGTATAGTGTTCATTAGATTTGGAAAGTTTTGTGTTAGTCTACTAACCATGCATGTCTCCAGCAGTATTTATAGGTAAACATTATACAAGGAAGTGAATAGTTGAAGACAGCTTCATTATGAAAGCCACTGTATAAGAGCATTCTTGTGAAAGAAGAGCCTTTCCTCCCTCCTTTTCTTTCCTAATCCCGGGATGGCACAGGGTCCTGACTGTCCTTGACTGTGGCCCATGTAGGAAAACTCAGTTCTTGTGGCAGCAGCTATTCTAACAGCCAGCCAGCCCAACAAGGTCTCTCTGGTGGGTTCCATTACTGTACCTGTTGGACTATTTTGCCCTTACAATAGCAATATTTACAGATTGAGTTATTTATTCTAGATCCACAGATACTACTGTGAAATTCTCTCATAGAATGTCCACAACACTAATGTGACAAACATTTTAAAAAATGGGTTATATATACAGTAGTTTCAAGATAATTAAAAAAAAATTAACAGCATTTTAAAGAGGGAGTTGCAAGATACATTTCTGACTTCCAGATTGGATTTTACTATGCCTTTTCCATGAGGTTTACGAACTCCAGCTTAAGCTTACTCAGGTCACTGAGGTATGACCTAGAAGGTTAGACTCCCTCCCCAGCTCCTCCCCTCACTCTCTCTGCTTCCTGGCTACCGTGTGACCAGCTCTCTTACGCCCTGACATCCTGTCTTGGAGCTAGCCTCCTAGAGACTGACATGTGAGCCAAAATAGCCTCTCCTCTAACTCGCGAGTATTGGGTATTGTGTCTCAGTGACAAAGAAAGTAACTAAGAAAAGTAGATAAATGGATAAATACAGGGTAGCATCCAGACACAGAAATAGTAAAAGACTCTGAAATGAGCTAGGCAGCCATAAGACACAAAGGAAGCTCACACGCATATTATTAGGTGAAAGAAGCTGATCAGAAAGGGCTTCTTTCACTCTCTGATTCTACCTATGTCATTTCTGGGAAATAAAAAATAAAAACCAAGACAGTAAAAAGACCAGTGGCTGTCAAGGGTTGGGTGTGAGGAGAGGGAAGTATAAATAGACAAAGCACTGAGGATTCTTGGGGCAGCAAAATTGTTCCATGATGTCATGGTATAAGAGGAGATCAAAAAATACGGTGAATGTCTAAATTTAAAAACTTTATTATAATAAAAGACAGATAGTCATTTATTTGCCTTAAAATACACTTGCTTCAAACACTTATCCCATTGTTCTTGCCACTTCTATTGGCACTCTTTCATGAGTGTCTTTAAAAGATGTGATCAAAAGTATAGTGAATACTGTTGCCAAGTGCCATCCAACAGAAAGGCAGCTTATATAAACATTACAGTGTGTCCTCATCTACCTTATTCACCAGATCTGGCACCATGCAACTTCTAACTTTCTCATAGGAAAAATGATCATGAAAGGTCAATTTAGGACATGGAGGAAGCCATCACAGTGCAACTAAAGAGACTCATGAAAGAGGACTTCCAGAACTGCTTCTGAAGTGGCAAAAATGATGGGATACATGCATTCAAAGTGAGGAGGAGTATTTTGAGAGGTAGAAATGAATGTCTTTTAGTATAATAATTTAAAAAGCTAAAGAAAAATACTCATTGTAATTTTCTATCACCCTGGGTAGATACATGTCATCATTAAACATGCCCAAACCCATAGAATGTGTAGTACTGAGAGTGAACTCTAATGTAAACTACGGGCTTTGGATAACATGGGTTCACAGACTGTAACTAATGAGCCACTGTGGTCTGAAGGTCGGGGCTGGGACAGCTGATGCAGAGGGAGGGTGTCTGTGAGTGAAGGCAAAGGATACAAGGGCATTCTGTTTTATGCCCTCCTTTGCTGTGAATCCAAAACTGCTTTAAAGAATAGTCTATCAAAAGCTTTTTTAAAAATTGAGAAAAAAGAATGCTATGTGATAATACAGGTTGATGAGTATCCCTTACTAGACATGATTGGAACTGCAAGTGTTTCAGATTTATTCTGATTTTGGAATATTTGCACATACACAATGAAATTCTTGGGGATTCAACACAAATCTAAACACAAATTTGTTTAGAACACACATTATGTTTCAAGAATATCTTATACACATGACCCAAAGATAATCTGATACAGTACTTTTAGTATGCCTATGCTCTGACTGCAGTCTTTCACATGCAGTCAGTTACAAAAATTACTGTGTAGGGTGTCAGGGTGGCTCTCAAAATTTTGGATGTTCAGATCAGGGATATTCAATTTTGTACCTTTAAACTATTAGATTCAGACAAGAGAGTCTGGGTGTGGCTAAGGATGTAGCTCAGGTTGCCTAGTACGTGCAAGGCCTTGGGTTCCACCCCTAACACCACCAAACAAACAACAAAAAACTCTCCAGGACCATATTTATAGTTAACCATTACCAAACAAGCCATCCAATGAGGGCCGGCCCTACACAACTTACACAGCAGAATCCAGCATACTACCCTGAACATGACAAAGTTAAGCATGATGCAGGATCAAAGCAAGACCCAAGCCACACACAGCACTAAAACTATGGTGCCATAAACCATGAGGACATCTAGGAACTCAAACCCTTTGGCTGTTTTGTTTTCAAAGTTCATTTCTGAAGGTCTCTCAAGTCTCTCCTTAAGACAATTTTTATATATTAAGAATTCTGTCACCCTGCCAACAATATATTTGCATGAAGAAAATAATTTGACAACTTTGAACTTTTGGTGTTACTTTATGCTATAAAGCTTTATTTACATAGTTCTTCAAAATATATTTCAGATGCTCACCCACTCTTGCAAATGTGAATGCTATCAAATAGATGAACTTTACAGGAAAGGACGAAACAGAGAAAACAATTTTACAATTTAATATATACAGTGCCATTAGTAGTTGTTATTTTTACAGTTTTCTTTTGAGGGTAATTACTTCATTTTTTGCTGGTAACATTTCAAAGGAAGTTGTTTTCAGGAATAGATTTCCACAGAGAATCAAGAGTGTAACAGTCCCATATATTTTATAGTGTTATTCGACAGTGTATGAGTACCTGTGTATCATTTTTTTTCCCATTTTTTTTCAAAAGTCTTGGAGGATGAAGAATCCTGACTTTCATCACTACTATAGCGCGCATATAAAGTCTGAAATTAGAAACACATATCTCTTGTAATTTTTTAGTTCAATGTATTATCAGTTTAGTAAAGATTATTTGACTTATTCTAAATACAATAAATTTATTTCTTATTTGTACAGTTGGGAAATTATGGTATAAATGATTGGAGATAAGTTTTTAAACACCTACTTTGTCTTTAAGAATTAGCTATCATGGAATGCAGCTTAATCTTTCCATAAAATAAATATAACATAGCTATTAATAAGCATATATATAAATCTTCAAGGCTTTCTTGAACCCTTTTTTCTTAAACTTAAATTCCTATATGTAAATTAGAAAACTTTATATTTTCAGATGATGTTTAAACTAATGAACACAAGACAATAAAAAGTATTATAAACTGGGCATATATGGTGGCATATGTTTGTAATCCCAGCACTCTGGAAGGCTGAGGCAGTAGTACTGCAAGTTTGAACCCCACCTGGGCAACTTAGTGAGACTGTCTCAAAACAAAAAATAAAAAGGGGCAGCAGATATAGCTTATTGATACAGCACCCTCGCTCAATTCCCTGTACTACAGGGGAAAAGGTATTATATAAATAAGTATAATTAGTTGTAGTCATCCTTGGTATGTATGGGGAACTGCTTCCAGAACCTCCATTCCAAGATACCAAAATCTACAGATGTTCCAGACCCTTACATGAAGTGATGTAATATTTGCATACACGTACATCATCCTCTTATATACTTTACATCATATCTAGATTACTTATAATACCAGATACAAAGTAAATGTGATAAAAACTGTTGTTAGTACACAGGCAATATTTTTAAAAATTTGGAATTTCTGATGGTTGATTCCACATCTAGAACCAGGACGTAGAACCCATGAATAAACCAGTCAAGTGTATATTGAAATTTATGTTTTTAATAAAGAAAGGCTCACCTAACAATTTATAAAGAGAGATCTCTTTGCCCTCAAGGAATACATAACCTCAGTGATAAAAGTGACTAATCCACTTCAATTTTATTTATAAAAAGTTCTGAATAATATAAAAAGTTCTAGTGTAAATTTAAAACACAAAAATATGAAATAAAGAGCAATTATAAGAGATTTTGCCCAACTTTAACTCTTGAAGCCATTGACTGGCCATCAGCACTTGAAATAAATTTAAGAGAAAACTTCCTTATGGCATATGAATGCACATACAATAGTGAATGTGTAACAAATTCCTGCAGAAATGTGTCCAAGCTCTTAGCAACTTAAACTGACTTCACCCCATCCAGAGAGCTAAGTGTCATTAGTTCAAGCTCCCATAATTTTATAATGATGTCATAACTGAAATGTATAATTAATAATTGATAACTAAACTAGTTGGTCAATAAGCATTCATGAAGCTCTAAAAATGACTAAAGAGTTTGATGATATGGAAATCAAACAATCATGCATAAATATAAACAGGTATTGGGTGGCTGAAAAGCTTGAAACTTGTGCTTTGAGAAATGTATAATTGCAATTGCTATGGACTGCTTTACAGGAGCCATTATACATTACAAATACTGTAACTTGTGTGTGGCTTAATAGAAATTAATTCAAAACCTACATTTAGAATGGTATTGAGAAAGTGTGGTTTAAAAGAGATTGCTATGTCAAATTTATTCCAGTTGAGTCAGGAAAGCAATCTTTTGGATGTACCTTATATGACAATCCACTCTGAAATGTGCTATATTCAAAATATAAATACAAATCAAACAAATCTGTACTTGTCAAAAAGCACATGTTAAGTATCTAAATGCAGAAATGTAGTAACTAACGTAGTGATTATACCAACTTTTCAGGTTACCTACTTAAGTGTCTAACTCACTAAATTATACAAAGCTTTATTTAAAATTAATGTAAAGAATAGACATACTTACTTTAGCAACTTTTAAAATGGAGTTGGGAGAATTCAGACCAACCAGTTGGCCCAAAACATGTTTCATTTCATCAGTGGTTCCCTTAGCCATTTGGTTACCTATCAAGTAAACATAATCAGCAACATATTGATACCAATAAGCAAAACACAAGTCCATTAAAAATACATTCTATTTACTAGTACAATAACTAACATTCTTATAATTTATCATTGATTGCAGCATCTTATCCTGGTCAAGTACAGGTGAATGTGAGCAAGTAAAGAAAGGCGATTTTATTTACTTTACTATTTGGTATAACAGCAACTTCTTTAGAGTAGCCAACTCACATTCTTATTTTTGTTACAATTAATAGGCTGTTTTTGGTAGTAATCTAGTAATAAACAATTTTTAAAGCAGTACCTGGATGAGTCTGAATTTGAACATATGGATGTGCCAGGAGCTCAGGAATAGATATCCTCTGTTTAGGGTCCCTGATTAAGCAACACTATAAAAATAAAGATTAGTTTTTATAAATCAGAATTTTTTATGGGGCATTGACCAAATACTTTTCTAGATTGCATCATATTACAGAAGTTGCTTTCTAGATACCTACTTATACAGTTTTGCAAAACCCCGAAGCATTACATTTTGAAACACATTCAAAGTAAACTAAGCATGCTAAAATCAAGTTTAGTCAACAATTCAATAGGCCAGTTACATTAAAGTCAGTCACAAAATTCCAATCATTTCAGCTATTTCTTTTAAGCAAATGATTAATTATATAAAATATTATCTTTCTATATCTATATACTATTTTTTTTTTTGTACCAGGGATCGAACTCGGGACCTTGCGCTTGCAAGGCAGGCAGTGGATCCACTGAGCTAAATCCCTGGCTATCCATATACTATTAATATTACCTTTAGTACATCTTGAAGATCTTTCTCTGGAATATCAGGAAATTCAATTTCATGATTAGGGTCAATTATAGCATGTAACTTAGAAATCTGATTAATTATGTGCTGAAATGGTGTTTTCCCATAAGTCATATAGTACAAAATGCATCCTAAGGACCAAACATCACTTTTGGGGCTTATCTAAGTTGGAAAAACAAACAAACAAACAAGTTGATTTATTTTAATATAACATGTAAGAATATCATTACTTAAAATCACAATTATAAAATTACAATTAAATTGCACTGATTGTGAAAGTTTGCATAACCAACATTTTTTTCTAGTTTCCATATATTTGGTTATTTTATTAAGAGATGCGCTTCATTGGAGACAAAATGGCAGAGCAATGAGTGCCAGCAACTTAGCTTCACCAGGACAGTGTCTAGTCTAGAAAACAACAGCTTGGAGAGGAACCAAAGTGAGAGAAGGATACACAGAATCCATTAGGGAACCGACAGAGGAGAAGAAAATATAGGATGAAGAGATACAGAAAGAGGTGGACCATGCCGCAGAGGAGACCACAGTGTCGCCAACTGTGGCTGGTGTGTTGCCAGCCAGGAGGCAAAGTAAAACTAACAACCTCTTTGCTCCCGGAGAATCAGAGAGCTACACCAGGACCAGGAGAATCTCAGGCAGTTGGGGACAGCAGGAAGAAAGTGAGACTCTGCTTCCCGAGTGGCCCTCCAGTTAACAGTTGGTGAGTGACTGTGGTACAAGTGTCCTGAGGACAGCTGGGGACGCCACTGCAGGGAAGGCTGGGTGTTTGAACCTGGGCCCCAGAACAGCCCATGGCTGCTTCACACTGCCGAGTCCCCAGAGTGGATGAGGAAGGACAGTCACGGGAGACTGCAGCAGTTGGAGAGCAGACTGGGGGGGAGTTCCACTGAGAGGCAGGGACTGGCAATCACAGACTTGGTTCCTACGCTGAGACACCAGTTTCAGCCTGAGTCACACAGGAATGGAGGCTCACATTGGCACTGTGTTTCCACTGCTAAAGGGAGAAGCAAAACAGGACCTGATGGCATGATATTTCTCAACAAGCCCTGACAGGCGCCACTGTAATAAATTAGCCTTTTACTGCTGTAGCTGAATTGACTGCATAGGAATAATCCTGACTCAGAGGACAATTCAGTCCCAGTGAACCTGTCTGCTGAATCCACTATCACACCCAGGGAGAGAGACAGCAAGAGTTTCTAACCCAAGAACTTGGACCGGATCAAACTCTGCAAGAATGCCTGCAACCTGGCAGAAAGAGGGCCTGAGTCTGAGTTAACTTCAGTATTGCAGTGGAGGGATCAGAGGAATTATTGGGGTGTGAGCAATCAGACTCTGGCCAAGAAACTATTTGGGAAACACATATGCAGTGTCTCATTGGATATCTAGTCTGTGTTCTGAGACATCTTACTGGTTTTAAGTCTCTGTATGTTTCTTATTAGTTATTTAGTAATGTGGGGTTATGTTATATTATGTTATTTTATGGCTTCACGTGTTTATTAGGTTGTTACTCTTGTATATTTGTTCTTTCATTGACTGTGTCTAGGTTCTCCCTCTCATCTCTCCTCTTTACCTAGTTTCTTCACCTCAAAACCTGAGACAATACTATGAACACATTTCTTGGTTGTTTTTCCATGTAAACTCCTCCCAAGTTTTTAAATTCCCCATACCTTGCTCCCTCACAGTCACTCCTATCTTCCCTAGTATAATTCCTCAATTCTCCCCTTCCTAAGCCTTTGGCTCTTCCATATCTTACCTAGCTTACTGTCCTCCTTATCAGCAAGTTCTGATAACCATGTAGCTTTCCTCAATCACAAAATGAACTCCCTTTCTCCCGTATCGCACCTTTGCCCCCACAAAATATCCTCCAATAACTCTCAGTACTAAATCTTCAACTCAACTAAAGTACACAATAAAATCAGACCCCATTCCTATGTTTTCTCACCCACCACTATTCTCCCCTTCAAACTCCCCTGCCCTTAGTGCCTAACACTAGACATCCAACCACACCCATTCTCCCCAGCCCACCTCAACTATCTCACTGCAGAGCAACCCCAAATAATAAACAGTCGTAGTGTGCTTATAGGATAGACAAAGAGGGGAAGTGTAACTGGAAGGACTATCACACAGAAGTGTCAGAAGATTAAATCTGTGGGTGCTGTTATATATAGAAACAATTCTTTCAGCAAAGCATAGGGATAGACTGAACTCAGAGTAAATAACAGAAGGTGTCAATACCAACACTGGACACACAAATTGGAAAATTATTCATAAAGTGGAAAATTATTCATAGTGAGGCAACATCCTACATTATCTCCACATAAGCCACAAACTCTCCCCACTTCTCTAGTCCCAAACCTGCAGTAACCTGCCCCCTCCAAAAAAAGAAAAAAAAGGGGTCATATATAATTTTAAATAAGTAGTAGAATTGGGAAACAAGGAAATAGAAGATCGCTGAAGAACACCCACCCCCCAACTTTCCCAAGGCAGAGCAAGAGGATCACAAAGGGAGAAGAAAACAAATACCAGGTAGCAGAAATCTATGAAAGGTTTTTAGAAGGGATGAAGGAAAATACATGAGTTCAAAGAGGAAATGAACCAAAAGTTCACAGTAATTATACTCAATATTCCTACGGTGAATTTCGGGGAAATAGGTAAAAGACTGGATGATCTAACCAAAACAGTTCAAAATTTGAATGACAGATTCAAGAAGGATATGGAATCCTTGAAAAGATATCAAACAGATATACCTGAAATAAAAAACAGTAGAGAATTCATACATTGCAGAAATGACCTATGTGAAGACAGAATGTCTGATATTGAGGACAAAATAGTGAATGACAACAAAGAGCTCAAAGAAGCCAAAAAGAAAATAAGAGAACAAGAGATGACTATCCAGCAGCTACTGGATGACCACAAGAAGACCACTCTAAGGCTAAGTTAGAGAAAAACTAGAAGATACATACCACAGATGGATCCACTAACACACTTACAGAAATTATGCAAGAAAATTTCCCAAATAAAAGAAAAAAGTTTAAAATACAAGTGATGCTTATAGAACACCAGTTATGATGAAAGGAGCTCACCAATGTATATCCTCATTAAATTCACAGATATTCAGAAAAACAAAGCTACAGAATTTTAAAGGCAGCCAGAGAAAAACAAAAAAATCATTCATAGAAGTAAACCAATTAGAAACACAGCAGACTTCTCAGCACAAACCCTGAAAGCCAGAAGAGCTTGAAGTACCTGAAGCCCTAAAAGCAAATAACTTCCAAACCAGATTAACTTACCCAGCAAAGCTATCCTTCAAAATAGATGGAGAGATAAGGTAATTCCATGAAAAAGACCAGCTCAGAAGATACATGAGTGCCAAACCAGCTGTAGAGAAAATACTCAAGAATATTCTCAACAAAAATGAATAGGACACAGCTGAAAAAACAAGACACTAAAAACAGGAAATTTGCAAAGTTAATGGATAAACAAGAAAAGACCAGGGGAAAAAAACAAAGAATCCAGCAACAGATAAAGAAGGCAATGACCGTAAACAACCAACACATCTCAGTAATATCTCTCAATGTTAATGGTGGCAGAAGGGGTCCCCAGGACACAGTGTGTGCTCAGGTCCACTTGGTCACAGGGCTGCAGAGAGGAGGGTTAGTCCGGGGCCCGAGGTAGCGTGACAGGCGGAAGGCCCCTGACAAGGGACACCAAAGAGGCCACCACAAAGCTCACTGAGGTGGTGAAATATAGTGGAAAGGTAAAGGAAAACTTTACATATTCCAGTTATACTTGGAAAGGTAGAACTTATAAACAAATAATAAACGAACACTTAAGAATTAGGAAACAATCCTTGAAAGGATATTAATTCAATGGTATTATCAGGTGTTCAAACCAGAGTTATTTATTTTCCTTTAATTTTAAACTCAAAAAATATCCTAGGTGTGCCCCCCTCCCCTTTTTTTTGCAATACTGGGGATTGAACCCAGGGCCTTCACTCTGAGCTACATCCCTGTCTCTGTTCATTTTTTACAATTTTGAGACAGGCTCTTGCTAAGTCGTCAAGTTGCTTAGGGTGGGCTTGAACTTGGGACCCTCTTACTTTAGCCTCCGAGTGCTGTGATTACAGGCACATACCACTGCTCCAAGATTAGGTGAATTTCTTGTAGGAGCACAGTGAGGGACTGACATAGTAAAAGAACCATTAAAGAACAATCTTAAGTCAATATAAAAGTGAAATTGAATCCCATGACAATCTGCTTAAGAAGGCAAGATCTCTGTACAATAATGAACTATGAAGTTTTAGAACTTAAATTTATGTGAAAAGTTTACTGGTGCCAATTAAATGAAATATTTACAGTACCTTGGACTTGGATTTCCCATTTTCTCTTGAGGAAGACATATCTTTGATTGCTTCTGGTGGCATGTAATTAACTGTACCAACCTATTTGCCAAGGAACAGAAACACAAATCAATGAAAATATTTCATTCTGCTTTAAATTTTTAAAAATACACATGCCAGATTCTTGGAAACTAGGATAATTATAGATTTTAGTGATGCACTTGAAAAATTCAAGTAATTGTCAACACCGTTAAGCTGTAGATCAAATCACAACTGGAACAAAAGGAATTGGTTTCAGAATGCTGTGCTTTTTGTAAAATTATAAAAGACAAATAGTATTATCTGCCTTCCAATGTCCAGGCTAAAATTCTATTAATGGCCATAAACTTTGAAGAAATAATTATCACTCATTTTTGTGCTGAAATAAACTCAACATTTTTTTTTCCCTGTAATAAACCGCAGTCTAGCCATACACTGGATGTAAAAAGAAATGACTGCCAATCAAATTGTTTTAAGGACATGCTCCCTATCTATTCTTCTTACAGTCTGGTTTTGCTCCTAGGATTAAAGTACTTTTGCATCAGAAATCTGTTACATGAAACACATCTTATGCCAATCAAGATTATCTTTTAGTCATACTTCAGTGCCACTGCATTAGCTTTTATGGGATAACTTCTCCAGTTTGCTAATCCTATCATAAAAATGGTTGCTGAGTACAGTATTTACTATGGCATTTCCAATATGAAGGCACTCTTAAAATTTTTTTCTCTAATTTAAGTGATAAGAAAAACTTTCTTCTCTGGAAGAATAGAAACAATCTTACTTCATGAATAATGAAAAAAAAAAATGTAACTGCAATTCCCTCTTCACTTGCTACCACGAAATCTGAGCCAGACATTCAAGCTGATTTTAGATCATGACCAAATGATATCCAAGGCAGGTACTACTGCTTCTCTATCTCTGCTATACAAAAATCATTCAAGATTGCTGGATATATTTCTATCTGATGTTGATTTTCTACTTGAAAATGTATTGACCACGGTTCCATGGTTTTGAATCTTTTTATAGTCATAGTATCTATTCTATTAAGATTTCAAATCCTTTGTTTCATGCGGTAGGTGAAAATATCATACCTATGGGCAAAATCACACATGCAAAGGAACTGAACTCAATGGTGTTATGCCTGACTATCCATTCAGAGTCCTACCTGAGAATCTTTGACGATGCTTGTTGTATCTGGTTGCATTTGGTTTGCAATCCCAAAATCAATTAGCTTTAGCATTCCATCAACTATTAGGAAGTTAGCAGGCTTCAAATCACTATGAACAATGCCTTCAAATAAAAACACATTATATAAGAGATTGTAAAATACTCTTCAGACAAAAAATTTCACAATCTATAGGTCATGGTGGTTACTTTGTCAACCCAATTAAATACACTTTCAAACACTTTGCCAGGAGCCAGTCACCATTCTAAGTTTTTTACTCACAATGGATTATTTCTCATAACAATGCTGAAGTGAGTACCATTACTATATCCATTTTAAAGGGAGGAAACTGAGTTAAAGTAAATTGTTCAAAGGACATAACACAAGGGCTAAAAGACAATGCCATGACTTGAAGCCAGGCAGTCTGGCCTCAGACTACCCACTGCTGTTCACTGCCCAGCAGAGAGAATGGCAATTACAACTGCCAGATACTATGAGCTGAGTACTTCAGACACTTCTATCTCCATAGCCTTGAAGTAACCACTAACAAATTCTCTCTTAGAGGAAGAGAGAATGAAGAGGAGATAAATTATAGTCATCTAGGTTAACAGTTGTTTTATTTTAAAAGGCAGAGAAAAGCTTTAAAAAGAACCAAGAGCAAGGGGCTGTGGAATGAATAAATGAGTGAAACCAACAACTCTCACATAGGTCATGGAACATAAAATCATTAGGAGAATGAGGGAAGTAAACATCTCACATTTTCAGGATGCCTGGACGAACCCTAGTCTTAGATAGACAGTGTCAGCATTTGGAGATAAGGATCATAGATTACATTAACACTGATAACGGTACATTTTGCATTACACATATAGGAACTTGAGTTAATGTCCTATATCCCAAGTTAACAGTGTTTTAAGAAATGAGTTTGCTGGGCATGGTGACAGACATGGATTCCAGCACCCTAGCAGACTGAGGCAGGAAGATTGCAGGTTCAAGACCAGTCTGGGCAACTTAGCAAGATCTTGTCTCAAAATAAAATGTAATTAAAGACCTGGGGACTTGGCTCAGTAGAGGTACTACCAAAAATCAAAAAGAAACGGATTTCTTCCTTCATCTTTAAATACACTTTCAATTATGTAGTTCATCTTATTAAAGGTGCCAATAAGGCTATAGGCATATTCCTCTAGGATGACAATACTAACAAATATTTTAACTTTACATATATGGACAGACTCCAAATACCATGTTGATGTATAGTGTGTACTGCCTCCAACATATTTTTCCAGTAACTCTTGCGTTCCCATGGATTGATGGACTTTTTCTTCTTAAGCCAACTATTAAGGTCTATATTTCCACATTCCATTACCATGTAGATATACTGATCTGTGATTTCACTGCAATTAAAAACAAAAGCAATAAAACAATAAATGAGTAGGTTACAGTAAGATTTACTAAGTATTCATCTAAAATTATGGCCAAGAAGTTTTATTTTTAAGTTAAAAGAGTTCCTTACTGATCATAAAGTCGGATGATCTTATCACTGTGTTGTTGTAGTTTATTCAAATAAGCTATTTCATTCCGATAACTTTCAACAGTTTGGTTATCTGCTTCTTCTAAGTTCACATATTTTATAGCATATATCTGTTTCTTCTCATTCAAGACCTGAAATACCTATATAGTACAACAAAGAGAAAAAGTTCAGTATGCACCACTAGCTCAATGATTCTTAAGGTATTAGAAATAATTTTAGATTGAGAAAATTCTGAAGGAAATACTGACAACGAAAAATTAAGTTTCTGTGCCTGGTTTGAATAAGGAAGGCAAAAAAAAAAAAATCATAAGAAATAGTCCATTTCTAAACACATGACAATGTACTTCAATAATTCAAAAGTATAAACGTAAAAGAATTTTTTTTCATCAATGTATAAGAAAAGTAATTTTAATTTGGTATATGTTCATAACACGCTTTAGGATGTCTTAACCAGGGAAATAATGTACAGAAAAAGACATTCAGAAGTGTTAGCTATGACTAAGGCTATAATAAATAGGTAACTATGGTGGCTTTTTCCATTGTGTCTATTGTTGACAAGCCCATTCATATGCTGGGAGAATATTAAAAATATATATATTAACTGTAAGATATCAACATATTCAATTGTAAAAAAGTAGAATAGGTCTAAGTTTGTGCAAAAAACCAAAACACAAAAAAGCTCAGTTTGCAGGAATATGTTCTCCTAAATATCCTGCCAGGGTCTGTGAGGTTCAGATGAACTTGTACTGGCCAAATGGAGTTGATTTTGAAGTAATACTGATAGAACAGACATCATTTGAAAAGAGACCCTGCTAACTGGTCTAATGTTCAGCAAATGTGCAGCAATGATGATGTTTCTAAACCTAAAGAAGTCAAATACAAAATGCTAGCATACGCAGGTTACATTCACGTCTCCACTTGGACATACTGAAAAACTCATTGAGCCTTAACTACCCAGAAGATACTGGGAAAGAATAAGAGGGGTGCAAGTGCATTTGAGGGTCATGAGCTAAGATTGCACTAATAAGGAAGGTCTATTAAGCCCACAAGTGTGGCTTACTTTTAATTATTAAGTACAAAACTATAAAAAAGTATTGGCTTTACTTAGATACACAACAAATTGAGGGAGGTGGGGCATAAAACAGTGATAGATAAGAGGTAGCAAAAAATAATGAAAGAGACAAAAGGAATTTTTAAAACAGCAGCATAAAGCCATTCTGTGTAAGGCAGACAGTCTCACAAGTTTAAAGGACCGAAAGCACTACTGTGGTGGGGTGCAATACTGAAACCCAAAACCCTCAATGGTCATATCTTATTTGCATGCCATTTAGTAAGGTAGGGAGTAGTATCATCATACAATGAAATAGTTTTATCATAATAAAATGTAAGCATCATATAAGGTACCCCTCCACACACAGAACTTAAAAAACTACAAGGAGACACCAGCATTCAAACACCAGCTGCACCCAGGTCGGCAGTCTAACCTTGGGCAAGCTCCTCAATCTCCCAAATCCTGAACAGTAAGTAGCACCTACTGCACAGGGTGGGAAGGGAACTGAGATGACTGATGTCTCCACAGTGCTCTGCTGTATGTCTGGAGCGTGGCACATGTTTGCTCTTATTGTTAAAGATGTTCAGGACAAAATAAAGTGGACATTCTCACACACGTTAAAGTTGTCTGATATATCAGAACAGTGGCTGACTAAAGCTATCTGAGATCTTACTAGTTCCATGACTGCTCTAGATGTTTTAATACAATATAAGTTGGTAACTGCCTAAACTTACCCTAATGCATGTTGATTTTTTCCAACTCCATCACAATAGATTGAATAAGTTAAAATAACTCAGAAAATACGAGCCAGGCATAGCTTTATCAGTTGGCCCTTGATTTAAGTAA
Source organism: Heterocephalus glaber (assembly GCF_000247695.1). The sequence goes on along the minus strand of NW_004624819.1, from coordinate 6,670,101 downwards.
GATTACAGCTTCATTAGCCTCCAAGTAAAAACTATTGAGCACACCATTAGGGTTAGTCTTCATCCTTTGAAAACATGCCTTAGAAAATTATACTAATGCTTAAAATAAGGCCAATAGCCTTTGTTTCGCATTATCAACATAACAACTGAGCACAGACAAGGGAGGGAGCTGATTCATTCAACAAAGGAATTCAGTCCTCATTCTATTCTAGGTTGTTCAGGCCAGTAGAGCAAATACCACTGTGCGAACCAGACAACAGACACTCATTTTCTTCATGGGCTCACATTCAAGTGCAGGGGACATAAACAACTGACCAAATAAACTGGTGGGGCACAGTAGAAGATAAGCTGCAGAGAAAATGCAAGGAGGGGAATGGGGAACATTGGTGACTGGAAAGGGGCAGTTTCAGAGTATGGCCAGGGAAGATCTGATGGAGAAGACACCTGAGCTAGGACATGAGGATATCTGGAGAAGTAACCGCTGCATTAAAACAGACCAGGAGGGCAGGGACTGGGCCGGAGAGACTCATCAGGAGGCTACTGTGATATGCTAAGTTAAAAGATGACAGCTGCTTTGACCAAAGTCATAACACTGGTGAAAAATAAGATTCTGGAGACACTTGGAGCTAGAACAAGTAAGATCTGCTGATTGGCTGGGTGTGTAATGAGAAGAATAACCAGTTAACTGCTTTTTGGTCAAGCAGTTAGAAGAGCGGAGTTGCCATTTACTGAAATGGGAAAGACTATGATATTAAGCACAAGTCAGAGTTGGACATATTGTTTTAAATGCCTCATAGCTCAAAGAGTTGCTGAGCAGTCAAATTTGATATATAAGTCTGGAATTCAAAGGAGAAACCCGAATTGGAAAAACAAGGTGGCAAACTGTCAGCAAGACATGGTATTTAAAGCCACAAAGATGGAAGAGAATAAATACCAAGGGAATGCGTGAGTTTAGAGAGAAGAAAAGAGGACAAGAGCACAGTCCTAGGTACTGCACCACTGGGATCTGATATGTAAGGAAGTCTGAAAAGGAAAGGCCAGATGGAGAGAGTGAAAACAGAGGAGCAAGTGGAAGAAAAACCTTGAGAGAGAGAGACAGCAAGCCAGCCAATTATCTAGAACACTAAGTAAGCTGAAAATCAAAGCTAAGAACGAGATTTAGCAAAAATATGGAGGTTATTGCTGGGCATGGTGGTGCACATCTGTAATCCCAGAACTGGGGAGGCTGAGGCAGGAAGACCACTGTGAGTTCAAGACCAGTCTGGGCTACATAGTGAGTTCAAGGCCAGCCTGAACTACATAGCAAGATGCTGTCTCAAAATAAATAAATAAATGGAGGTTATTAGCAATCTTAAAAACAGTTGTTTAATAAGTGACAAAGTAAAAAAATCTGACTGCAATAGATGTAAGACAATGAGAGTTAAATATTATATATAGTGCTTCCATCCATACATAACCCTTTATTGATTTCTCCTTGATGTAACAAGACAATAGAAGGAGACGTGGGTATACATGCATACAGCAACGGAGTGGTGTAGCCTATGACAGATGCCTGAGAGTGACAGTCCTTAAATTCAGAGCACAGACAGGATGTGATGGTGGAAGAAGCTGCCAAACCAAAAGCCTACTTCGGGAGATGAGCACTCAGGAAGGCATTCTTGGGTCTTCACGCTGAGCTACACCCTCACCCTTTTTTATTTTGAGATATGGTCTCCCTAAGCTGCCCAGGCTGGGCTCCATGTTGTGATGGTCCAGCCTCATTCTCCAAGACTGCTGGGATTACCGGCATGCTCACCTTCAGGAAAGGTGGAAGTATATTAAATTCAGAACTCAGATGAATTTAGGAAAGAATCTAATTCAAGAAACTCCTGTTACTAATGAGTTTAAAAAAAAAAAAAAAAAAGGGCCCAGAGGAAGGGGCTTCCGGGCCGCTGTCCATCCTGCCGCTCCCAGCCCAGAGGTAGGGGCTTCTGAACCACCATCCCACTGCTCCTGGTCCAGAGGAAGGGGCTTCTGGGCCACCATCCAGCCTGCTGCTCCCAGCCCAGAGGAAGGGGCTTCCCAGCCAGCATTCATCCCGCCACTGCCAGCCCAAAAGAAAGGGCTTCAGGGCCACCATCCAGCCCACCACTCCCGGCCGAGAGGAAGGGGCTTCCAGGCCACCATCCATCCCGCCACTACCTGCCCAGAGGAAGGGGCTTCGGAGCTGCTGTCCCTACTTTCCCAGCTCAGAGGAGGTGAGCCATGCAGGCACAAACAGCAACCCCCACTCCACTCCTGAGTCGAAATGAGAAGACACGTGAATAAGTCTCAAAACCAGACTTCCAGATCACCTACAGCAACCCCAAAGGGAAATGAGATGGAACACTCTGATACTCAACCACCTGGAC
>NW_004624819.1:6621958-6662603 GCF_000247695.1 Heterocephalus glaber | reverse complement strand
AAATGTAAATGTGTTGTATACCTAAAATATACCAATAAAAGAATTTAAGAAAAAAACAACAAGAAAACAAAAAACATAAACAAAAAAACCACACAATGGAACAAAATCTGTTCGTGGAAAACTTTGCTGTATGATCCTATGGATGTTGGTAATTCACATCATCTTCGGATTCACTTTGAGAAAGATTCTTTTGTGATAATACATAGTGGTCCATAGTCATACCATGTCAATATTAGTATTATGAGAGAATAAATCTGAGAGTCCCGGATAGTAAAGGGAAAGGCTTGAAATTGGAACTAAGAGTGAGGTCTAAGAGGATCTGCCATTTTGTAGGGGTGGAGGAGGAGGAGGTCAGAGCGTGAGGTGACCTTTTTGTGGCTCTAGGACAACACGGGCCCCTAGAAGTTAAGCAAAAGAGAACAGAAAAAAAGCTCAAAATATTTTGTTTCCTAAATATTGAAGATACTTACCTTACTTGAACCTCCACTGCCTATCTGCTTTAATATGGAATAAATTCTTCCTTTAACTGAAATGCATTCATTTGAGGATCCTGCAATCTAAAAATTAAAATATACAAAAGTTCAAAGAATATGCCTAAGAAACCAGCTTGCATTTCATACAGTGAAATGTGCTGAATTTTAAAATTACCTTAAAGTAATGCAACATGTTACACTATTTTAAAAACAGAACTTGCTCTGTATACTTTAATCAAAGAAATAAACTCATTAAATTAATATGTAGACAAACTTCGAAGGTCTCCGCCTTTAACTGGCTTTTACTCATAAACATAAATAGAAATTCAAGAAGAAAATAATGCTTAAAATCCAATATGCAAACTCATAAACTGTCACTCTTGTATCTTTCTTTCCCTTATACCTCCTACTATATAAACACATAATTCCTTTTTCTCATTTGGCCTTTTATCATAAAGGAAGGAATGTGCTAAGGTACTGAGAGTCCCCGGGTCAGCCCGACAAATGCACATCTCAGTGCGCAGGGCCCTCAGCAAGTTAGTTCTTTCTCTGAGCCACACATCCTTCCCCAGCAAACTTTCAGCTGATGAACTATACAACCTGCCCTTCTGTCCCTTCCCGTCTGGCAGAAGATCTGAGTGCCCATAAATGCTTTAAACACATGGTGTGCTGAGGACTTGTTTTTTTTGGTATTTCTTTTTAAGTTAATAAAAAAGTGGAAACATAAAGAGTCTGTGATCAAGTATTCTAGTTTTTTTCTTTCCTTTTTTTTTTTTCGGTGGTGCCGGGATCCAGCTCAGGGCTTCGAATATGTTAGGCAAGCACTCTGCCACAGAGCCACTGAGTTCCAGCCTAGGATTCTAGTTTTTTTTCAACTCAAGGGTTGAAAGACATTGTTAAGTCATGAAATAAGTTTCCCCTAAGAAATTATGAGGCTTCGATAGAGATATGTTGTAATTTGATCATGGTTCTCCCCCGCCTCCTTCCTTCCTGTGTCCTCTCTGTTCTTCCTTAAACTTCAAACATTTCTCTGGGAAGAAGGCAGTCTGATGTCCTTTCCTCAGCTGCTGGCAGCTTTCAGAATAAAGGAATTCTAACTTATCCTAACTCAGTATCAGTGTGAGGTTCGGTTTCCAGCTCCGGACATCCACACCCTCTTCTCTGTGGCCTGAGTTTTTAAAATGCAAATCAGATAAGTTTATTCTCTTGCTTCAAGCTCTACCGCACTTCCTGTCCCTATTAGGATAAAACCTAAATGGCCCAGCAGGACCCTGACACTCACCCTGCGCCAAGCTCCCTGAGAAGGTGCCGCCAGCCCCTTCTCTTCTCACCTCTGACTCATCTTCTAGATTTGGCCCCAAACAGGGCCTGGCACAAGTAATAGCTCAATTAGTGTATTTTGTATTAAACCAGATCATCTCTTTTTCCCATATAATTTATTATATTGTCTCAAAACTCCATAGTAAAAATAACCTACTATCCACTAATTTGGGGGGTTATTTTTTCCAATTATGGCTTAAAACATGTAACATTAAATTTACCATTTTAATCATTTTTAAGTATAATCCACTGTTATTAAGTACATTCACATCACTGTGCAAACATTCCCACTATCCTTCCCCAAGTTTTTATTATCACACACTAAAACTACGCCACCACGCAATAACCCCCCATTCCTCCCTCCCCAGCCCAATAACCACTGACCGCTCCAATTCCTGTCAATTTTTTCATCTATTGGTTTTATAGGTAATTGCTAATTTTTGCTGTTTTATTTTTAATAACAATTTCTGACAACATTTATTATACACAAAGTGCCACGTTCTGCCTTAAGAGTTACACACATTAATTAATACAATCCTCACAACTATTCTATGGGTAGGTAGCTTTTTCTCCTCCTATGGGTAATGAAATGGGCACAAGAGTTTATGTAGCTTGCAAAAAAAGAAAAAAGAAAAGAAATCACACAGCTGGTAAGTGGTGAGGCTAAGATTTATGCCCAGGCCGGCTATCTATAAGGCTGCCTCTTAGTGACCATAAACTGATGTTAGGTACTGGTGCCAAGAGTGTCTAATTATTTTTCAGATAGTAATGCAACTGCCTCACCAAAAATCTTGTTAAGTTTATAGTAGCTCCTCTTACTGCAGCTTTGAAAATTTTGAAGATTTATTTTCCAAATGAATCTTTATTAATTAACAAGTAAAATGGAGCTGTTCACAAACAGCTGACTTAAATAGGTAACTAGAACAGACAGCAAACTCAGTTATAAGAGAAATTTTATTCAACTATTCAAACTGGATCCTTGGGCCTTGTTAGTAAGAACGGCTCCATTAGCTTCTTCAGTAACTACAGCTCTCCAATTTACCATGCAATCCATAGAGATCAAAAGTTCTCAAGCCCTTTCCTAACAACTAGATGGTGTTTTTAAAAACTCTGCCTACCTGCCTGTCTATGTGTAAAACTGACTGTACATAACATAAGGCATCATAAACAAAGCTTATCAAACCTGGAGGTTCTGGAGAGGAGTAACAGGAACTTGCTGCTGTTGCTGCTGGAAACAGGCAAATCGGCTGTAAGGGGTTGATGATGGACAGGCTGAGGGAAAGTCATTCTTGACAACTGGAGTTCTAAAACTAGAAAAGATCATTTTTTTCCCCTTAATTTAAAATACAAAAATTTAAAAAACAATATTCTGATTAAGTTTTCATGTGTTTAAAAAGGCTGATATAAATTTTAAAGTGCTACATAAAACAGAACACAAATTAGTTTTTATATCATAGTGATATTTATTTATTCCAGCTACATCACCACCACATATTTTGAGGGAATTCTTTGTGAAATTAATTTTGGTCCTCAGACAAGAAATTCCTATTACTAAAATAAGTAAGATGGCATTTAAAAAATGGAGTGTTATATGAGAATTTAAGGTACAGACGTGATAACTGAGCAAAGACTCTGTGAGTGCTGTTGAATAACAATGTTCTGTAATGCTCTGCTAAAAATATCTAAAAGCCAATTACACCACAAGAAGTCTGGCCTTTACTTGTTCAGTATGTTCAGTACATACTAGCGCATGTCTCTTACCTTGCCTGCTACCCATTACCTTGTCTGTTCCACATCTAGAACAGTACTTGGCACAAAAGATGTCTGTAAATATTAACAATAATCTAATATCACGAGAAATATCTACATCATTAATTTAGTTAGCAATCATTCTTTAAAATATTCTACATAGAGTAAAATGAGGCAATATATAGCAAAATTGTATTAAATAGGTAATTCTTTGGTTATAAAAGGAGGCCAGTTCTAATTAAGATCAAAGATTACATTATAAAAACAAAAAGCCAAAGACATTGGGGACCTAAGTTATCACCTATGTCATTAAAAATATAGCCACCAGCTGAAGATGATGTACCACACCCCTTTCTTTTTATTTTTGTAATACTCCTTGTGTTTCCTGTTAATGAGCACTGATCATTCAATTTCTTCATTCATCCCTTAGTCCTATCTATTCAAGTCTTACTACTTTGAACACCTTCAGAACTACGTGAATTATAAACCAACCTCTTCCAAAAAGCTATCATATTCCAATTAATATTTCTCATGACAAAATATTTATCCATCCTCTATCCACTCTAGGAACGCTAACCTTCCTTTAAAATATCTCTAAGTAAGAGAGGTATCCAAGAGGCAAATGCATTATCAAGAAAGGTTGCTTCCTTAGAAGGTATATAGGTTGTAAATACAAATATGACATTACTACATTCATAATAATCCTTTATAATATTAATATACAATATTAATATGTTACCGTTACCACTTTCCCCTTCATATTTTACAGATGAAAAACATGATATTCAGAAAAATAATTTGCAAAATCTAACAGAACAGGAGTTAACCCCAGATCCATTTGGCCTCAAAGCTCATCTTATTTCTATTTTATCATCCTGAGTCCTGAACTAGGTACCAAAAGTAATTACCAGCTCATGTAATCATCCAAGGTATTGTTACTTGGTGTCTGACAAACAGATTTTGGATCAATCCATTTAGGCACTGATAAGGGTGGCGACTGCTTTGAAACTGAAAAGACAGGTTGTTTGACAGTGGTATGCTTCTGCTAAAAGAAAATTTTAAATGTTTTAATTTAGAATTTTTAAATTAGTAACCTGTTCAATAACTTAACATTATAATCTTTAAAATAACAAATATGAAAAACAAAATCATACTAAAACAGACAAGCATATGTATTATAGACTTTCATTAATTTTTTAGTATAGCTCTGAACTTTCAAATTTAACATATTTTGCTCAAAATAATTATAAGTGAAAGGAAGGAGCACAAAATTGTTTTAACAAGATCAGACTTAACATCCTCCCCCCAGAGCCTGGTAAGAGGTATTAAACTTTTTATAATCTCTAACAGAAGGGGATGGGGGTCTAGCTCAGTGTTAGAGCAAATGCTTAGTATGCATTAGGACTTGAGTTCGAGCTCAGCACCAAAAAATAAATAAATAATTTCTTAATCTATAAAAGTACATTTCACAAGTGAGGCAAATACTAATGAGTTAGCAAAAAACAGAACAGCAAATGCCTATCTGTGTTGTTCTCTCTCGAAAGACACACAGCACCTAGGCAATTCATCTCAGACAAATCCCAAAGGATGATGAATGCACATCCTTAATAGTTGGGATTAGAAAATGACAGGCTAATGGCTGAATCTGGTCACCTACTTTTTTTTTTGGTACTGGGGATCGAACTCGGGTCCTTGCGCCTGCACAGCAGGCGGGAAAACCACTGAGCTAAATCCCCGGCCCTGGCCACCTACTTTTGTAAACCAACTTTTATCAGAATACAGGATGCTCACTTGTTTACACACGGTCTCTGGCTATTCTCAGCCTCTAATGGCAGAGTTCAAAAGTTACGACAGAGACCACCTCGCCTGCAAAGCCTACTCACCCTTTCCATGAAGTTTACAAACCCCAACTCATCTCAACCAAACAGAACACCATATTTTGCTTGAAAATATGTACTAACTAAGCACTCTGTCTACAGAAGTTCACTTCAATTTGGGGACAGCTTAACTTACTTGTATGTATTTCTAGTTATTTAGAGTAAACTGATTTCACTATTAAAATGTGCTCTTGAGAGCTACAGTAGATCAATCTATTCTACTTTGTATACTGCAGTCCTCTTAAGTTTTGAAGATAACTAATAAATCTCTTTTGCTGGATAAATTTAAGACTTTCTCATGCATATGCATATGTGTATACAGAGACACTCTAAGATTAGTGGTGAGGATGTGATTGAGAAACTGCTATAGTAAGATTATTGAGCAAGAAAAATGGAAAAGATAGTGATCATACAATGGGATATTTGCATTTAACTTTTTGGAGGTCAGAAATGAGAATATGAGGGGTGGTTAAAGTTAAATTAAAGAAATAGTTGAGAGGAAACAAGTTATGACTCTGAAGCTGGCTGTAGGACTACTGATACACAGAGGTATAGAAGTCAGGAAACAAGGGCAGTTGTTGAGCTTTGTGTGACCCAGAATGATGGAGCGTCCCTAGGATTTTCAGAGATGATAGCAATGAGTAAGGAATGGGACCGTGCATCTGCAAAGCAGAATCGTCAACAGAGCAGGCCTTTAGCAAGAAAGAGAGAAATAGGCTGGACATAGCAATGGGGATTTCACAGACATACAACAAGTGAGATGTGACTCAAAAAGAACTATCCCTTGAGAGGGTCAACAGACAAGCAGCGACTCCAAGCAGCTGGCTAGTATTTTTTCTCCCTCAGTGTACTTTCCAGTAATGTTCAGTGTATTAACCACTATCAAACTTCAGTGGCATTATTCTTACTATAATTACTTCGAGAAAATACTTATTTTTTCGCCAGATGTGGTGACACGCACCTGAAATCACATCACCCTGGAAGGGTAAGGCAAAAGGATCACAGCCTGAGCAATTTAGCGACCTACCAAGACCTTGTCTCACATTTTTAAAAAATTTTTAATTAAAAAAACCAAAAAAATAAATAAGGGCTGAAGGCACAGTGGGTTTGAGTGCTAGAACTGCAAAGGAGAAAAGAGTTGTGTATTTATATTCACATGTAATATATTTACATTGGTTATTTTTAATCAACATTTTTTAAATGTCTGATTTTGCTTCCTAGTAAACAGAGAAAAATATAATCCATGTAAACCAAAGTCCTTTAGGGCCCTCAATAATAAAAAATGTAAAGGGATCTGGGAAGCAAAATGTGTGAGAATCACCAAGTTAGAATACAAGGCCTTCCTTCCACTGAAGGAGTTGTAAGGAAAGTCTGACCACGGCTACACAGATGGCTTTCCATAGCTGCCAGACTGTTCCTTCTAGTTGTCTTTTTTTCTTTTTCTTTTTTTTGGTACCAAGGATGGAACTTGGGTCCTTGTGCTTGCGGGGCAGGCGATGGAACCACTGAGCTAAATCCCCGGGCCAATATTTAAGGTTTTTAAAAAAATTTTTTATTTTTTGTTTTTTTTGGTACCAGGGAATCAAACTTGGGTCCTTGCGCTTGCGCAGCAGGTGGCAAAACCACTGAGCTAAATCCCCGGCCGCACAGACTGTTCCTTCTAAAATAGCCCCTGGGCATGACCATTCAATGTGCTACAAATTCAAGTCAGCATAGTGGTGCATGTCTGTCATCACAGTACTCTGAGAGGAGGCAGAGGCAGGACGATCACAAGTTTGAGCCCAGCCTGGGCCCCTTAGCCACTGAAGGAGACCTGTCTTAAAAATGAAAAATAATAAAGGGCTAGGAGTGTAGCTAAGGCCCCTAGGTTCAATGCCCAGTATTGCAAACAAACAAAAACCAAAATGCTACACATTTACATATACTATCTATTAAGATATTTTTCCATTTTTGTTGATAAGGATGACCGGTAAATCACCAACACAGCATTATACTAGTTCAGAGATTAGCACATGATTTTCTGCCAAGGACTGCATAGTGAACATCTTAGGCTTTGCAGGTCTATGATTTCCACTGCAATTGCTCAACTTTGATTTTAAGGGGCAAAAGCAGCTTCAGATAAGTAAAGAAATGAGTGTGGTTGTGTTTCAATAAAACTTTACTGACACAGGCTGGGAACTAGATTTGGACCACAGTCTAAAGTATGTGTTTGCCAATCCCTGCATCAATAAACTATTTCATGAAACATGGCACGTAAGATTTAACAAAAGAAAATAACATGATCATCAAAGTTTAGAAATGCATTATGAATGGGCTGATGATTTAGCTCAGTGGCACTGCACCTGCCTTGTAAGCACAAGGTCCTGAGTTCAATCCCCAGTACTGGAAACAAAAAGAAAAAAAGAGAAATGTATTATGAATAACTGCAATATCGTACTTAAAGGAAAAAGAAAATTACCTCTGTATCAACCTTTGGGGTTATGTCTGCAATATGCCACTGATTTGAAAGTACAGCAGGATTCTGGTTCACACATTCTGACTTTCTCTTAGATTGCCATTGTTTCTGGGTACTTTCTGGAACCTTTGGTTCTTGAGGCTCCTTGGTTTCTGAAATTACATTTGTTGTTGTCATTAAAAAGCAAGAATACTGGGTAATAACAAAGGCGGGGCACGATGAGACCTACATGTGATCCCTGACACAAACTGAGATGGGAAAACCACTGGAACTCATGGATTCAAGGCCAGCCTGGACATCATACCAAGATTCCGTATCAAATAAAAACAAAAACAAACTAAGCCTAAATAATAAAACATGTTATAAACCACACAGTGTAATAACTATTGCTATTCTTTTATTATTTGATTATCAATTTTTTCATAAATTTAAAACAACACAAATAAACACAAATAGGTGGGCATGTAATTCCAGTTACTCAGGAGTCTGATGCAGGGTAATTTAGTAACGTCTGTCTCAAAAATAAAAAGAAAGAAAAGGCTGCGGATAGCATTATAGTTCCTAGTACTGCAAAATAAAATGCAACAAACAAAAAGAAAACCCACAAAACAAAAAACCACATAAAATAAAACCTAAAAGCTTTAAGCCAGCTATTGACAGTTTGCTTCTACTAAAGAAATTTTACAAAGCATTTTCTTATAGGTTCAATTAGATTTCAATTGTTTCTATTTTTTAAAAAGTAGAAACTGGCTGGGGATTTGCTCAGTGGTTTCGCCGCCTGCTGTGCAAGCGCAAGGACCTGAGTTCGATCCCCGGTACCAAAAAAAAAAAAGGATTAAAAAGTAGAAACTGATACATAGATTCTCATATTTATATGGAAACTCAAAAGGCCTAGAATAGCCAAAATATATATATATATTTTTTTGGTACCGGGGATTGAACTCGGGTCCTTGCACTTGCACAGCAGGTAGCCAAACCACTGAGCTAAATCCCCGGTTAGCCAAAATATTTTTAAAGAATAAAGCTGGATGATTTACACTAACAGGCACCAAGACTTAACTGCAGTAGTGAAGACATTATTGACATAAAGACAAAATTTACTATGGAACAAAGAATCCAAACACAGACACCTACACAGAATCACCTTATCTACAAAAATTCAGAAAGATGATCTTTTCAATAAATGCTACTGGGATATAGATATACACTTGAGGAAAAAAATAAATCTTGACCCTGGATCTTCCACATACATAAATATGAAATTCAAGTAAAACAAATCTAAATGTGAAAAATAAAATGATAAATCTGAAAAAATATGAAAATATATTTATGACCTTGGAGCACAGAAAGATTTGTTTAAAACCACAGAAAGTTGGGCAGAGGATTTAGCTCAGTAGCACTGCGACTGCCTTGCATGTGCAAGGTCCTGGGTTCAATCCCTGATATCAAATGAAAAAAACAAACACAAGAAGTACTCACCACATACACAAAGGCTGATCAAATAAAATACATTAAAATAAGAATTTATCATCAGAAGTCTTCACCCCAAAATGGGAAGTCACTTGGTTTTTTTTTGAAACAGGGTCTCACTACGTAGTTCAGACTGGCTGTGAACTCACTATGTGGCCTAGGCTGGCCTGGAACTTGCAGTGATCCTCCTGCCTCAGCCTCTCCCAGTCCTGGGATTATAGGCGTGTGCCACCACACCTGGCAGGAAGTTGGGTTTTTTTAATTAAGTTTATTGGTACATTTTAGGTATACATTATGATCACATTCATCATTAGGTATTTGCACCTATACATGGTGTATCTTGGTTCTTGTTTTTTCCCAGTTCCTCTTCCCTCCTTTCTATCCCTCCACCCCTCCTTATTTGGAAAAAACTTTGTTTCCATTTTTTTCTTCTTTTCTCATCATTTTTTCTTTCCCTTCTTTCCTTCCTCCTACTCCCCCCCACCAACTTCCCCTTCCTCTTTGGACCTTTTCTTCCAATTTCACATTATCTATCATACATTTTGGTTCTCATTTACACGTTCAGTTTCTCACAACAGAGAAACTATTCGGTATTTACACATGTGTGTCCTATTTATTTTACTTAAGAGTCTGGCCTCAATGTGCATCCATTTAGCTATAAATGTCTCTAGCTTATCATTCTTTATGCCTGAATAGTACTGCATTTTATAAAAAACCGTATCGTCTTCATCTAGTCACCAGTTGATGGGCATTTGAGCTGTTTCCAAGATTTTGCTATTATAAACTGTCCCACTATGAACATGGATGCACATATATCACTGTTGTATGATGCTTTAAATTCCTTTGGAAGTTACTTGTAATACATATATCCAAAAGAGATTTCTATAAGTCATATAAATACCTCTTAAAAAAAAAAATCAATGAGGGCTGGAGGTATCCCTCAGTGGAAGAATGTGTGCTCAGGTTGCCCAAGGCCCTGGGTTCCTCCCCAGCAACACACACACACACACACACACGCATGCCAATGAGAATAAAAAAGAAAACCCAATAGGAAAAATGAGCAAGATTCGATTGTTTCAAAGAGGATATCCAAATGATGAATAAGATGCTCAATAGCAGTATCTGAATGCCTAAAATTAAAAACTGACAATACAAAGTCAGAAGAAAAATGCTGGCCAAGAGTCCTACAATCACTTTGGGTACTTTGGCACCAGCTATCAAAGCTGAGCTTATGCATACATTCTATTACAGCAATTCCACCATTTGGGTAAACTGGAGCATATTCATACAATGAAGTACATGATTAGCCAGGGCGGTGCAGTGGTAGCTCCGCCTCCCACACCCACCACCATCTAGTCAAACACGCCTGTAGGCCAGGCAAGGTGGTACATGCCATTATTCCCAGTACTTTGGGCCTGTGACAAGAGGATCCCAAGTTCTACCCTGGGGAACTTGGCGACCTATTTCAAAGCAAGAAACAAAACAGGGCTACGGATGTAGATCAGCATGAAGGCTCTGAATTCAGTCCCCAGTACCTGGCGGGGGGGAGACACAGGACAGGAGGGCACAACACACTAAACACAACAACAACAAAAAACCCCAAACCCCTGTATCAAGTGTTACTTGCACTTAAATCACTTGGCAAGTGAAACACATCAATTACCACCAATATTTCAACCTAACTAGGCATGTGCGCCTGTGAAGATATGCATTTATTGTTATTAAGGAAACATGTAAATTTTCATATTGAATTACTAAACCTAGGCTCATGATGTTATTTCATAAAATAATTTAGTACGTTAAAATCCACAAAAGGAAGTTTTGTTACTTATCTACACTATATTCTACTGGTCCCCCTAAATTCCTCTTTACTTGGTGTGGACCAGACAAGCCAAAAGGTTGGGCACCCAGACTATATAGCAAGAAATAGCAAGAAATTAGACACTCTGGTAACAAGAACGAGGTCCATAAACAGTGGTGAATGAAAGAAGCAGATACAATAGAACAGACTATTTCATTTTAGGTTGTTAGAAATCAGAAAGGTGATTACACATGGAAGAAGAGAGGTATTGATTGGGAGGGGACTAAGTAGGCTATCGGGGTGCTAGAAATGTTGTTTCTCGATTAGAGGATCAGTTACAAATGTGGATTCATTTGTGATATTGCACTGGGCTGTACTAGTGATTTGGGTGATTTTCTATTTTACTACAGATTGAATTATATTTGGTAGTGGGGGTGGGGAGAGGAAACGGCACACACCAGTATACTCCACACATGGGAGGCTGAAACAGAAGGATCAAAAGTTTGAGCCTAGCCTTGGCAACCGCAAGACATTGGCTCTGGGTTTAATTCCCAAGGCTAAAAAAAAAAAAAAAGAAAGAAAGAACTAAGGAAGTAAATAATAAAGTACAGTATATTGCACTCAATAAATATTGAAAAATATTAAATTGGTGTCAAACAAGTAGCATTAATAAGCACACATGATAAATAACTCACATCAATTTTAATAGCTATCAAAAAATATAAAATATGAATTCCACTAAATATTAGGAATAGGAATTTGATCTAATCAAAATAATGGTTTAAGAAAAGACTATTACAGTGTGACAAACAGCCCTATTTGCTTGCAACTGAGGCTTTCCCAGGACATTGGACTTGGAGGATTAAACGCAGGAAAGTATAAGTCAAATGATAAGGCAAGACTTGCCTTGTCCCAAAGTTCCTTCTCAGCCTTATTTTGACAACTTGAGCCTGGACATAAGCATTCTATCAATAATCTTGTGTAAAAAAAAAAAAAAAAAATCTTAAATAGTATCTTGCAAGCTAAAAAAAAAAAAAAAATTAAGATGGACATTCAAAATTTACCTAGCCTTACTTCCAACTTCTAAACTACTTGTGTTAGTTTTCAGCATGACTAGACAGTCTGTTGTTCCTAAAATGTTTTATTCCTTTGCCTAAGCTATTCCCTCCAAAATTATTACTGTGATTTCCCCATTTAAATCCTAACCTTCAAATTTCTTCTCCACAAACTACTTCCTTATTTTCCCCAAACTAAATTAGTTTCTTACTTTTCTGATTTCATTTATGAGGCTCCCATAACAATCTCTATATTCCACCCAGCATTATATTTATATACCTCCATTTATCTCCCCTAATTGAATTACAACCTCATTGGAACATTGTCTCATTCATTTATATATCCTAGAACATTTATTATAGTACCCACGTGGAGGAAAATCATGTCTAATAAAAGATGAGACAGAGTGCTATCATATAAACAGCTTCTGTCAAGTCAACAGTGAAAAATAATTTAGTTCTACTGTATTTCCCCCCTTTCTTCTTTTTATGCATCTTCTAGGCTAACAAACTCCCTTTGCTACAAGAATCAGTATTTTACATACCCTCTATATGCTTCTGCTGAAACACAAGACAAAGGAAGATTGCCTCATATCACGATTCTTAGCTATTTTCCCAAACTATGAAGTGGTCTTCCTACCTGAAGAAACAAGTATTGATTCTGTCAGTCTCACCTTCTAATTTAGTTAGAAGATTTGATTCAGCTTTATTCTTCAGAGTTACTGAATCGGTATTAAGTTCAAAACTCTTTTCATCTGATACCAGAGATTCCTTCGAATGGATATTCTGAACAGACTGCATAAAAAAAAAAGATATGAAAAAATAAAGTCCTATTAAGAGTAGTAGTGCTCTTCTTCAACATATTAAAGTCTCATCTGTGTCAAGATTGCTAGCACACTTATGTATTATACTTACACGTAGATTCAAACTCCTAGAAATATTAACAGCCTGAATTATTATTTAGAAAACTGGGAAGGGCCTTGACCATAAATTTGTCCAATTTGCTTTCAATGGACATATTATTCAATTGCTAAAATACATTTCCCTTAAAGAGATAAAGTTAGAAAGTTTGAATCCAACACAGAACGAGCCTCACAACAGATGAAATTTAACTATTTTGCTAATGATTGTATTTTATCTCTAAAAATAACAGCATTCATAAAAATTAACATTTGTAACCCCAAGACAGTAATTATTCTTTTGTTTTTTTAAGAGTCTCCCTATGTAGCTCAGGCTGGTCTTGAACTCATGACCATCCTCTCAAATGCTGGGATTACAGGTATGCTCCACCACACCCACCTAGACAGTAATTATTCTAAATCTAGAGAGGAAACTTTTTGCCACAAATAAGCACTATTCTCTAAAAGAGCCAGGATTAGAAAAACTTAATATTTTGAATCTAAGACCTTGGAAGCATGATGTACTACATGATTATAAATTTGAAAATACATATATCATGATGGCAGAGGTTTAGGTCAAGTATCATAATAGTAACAAACCTTACAGCAATCACAGAGCACCAAGAACTAAAGTTACCACCTGTCTTTGAAGTTCTCACAGTTTCTCTGCTTTATCAGGTCAGGTTTGGTTACTTATCCCCTCAACTCTGCACTAATATTTTTCTTTTTTTTCTTTTTTTTTGGTACCGGGGATCAAACTTGGGACCTTGTGCTTGCGAGGCAGGTGCTGGAACCACTGAGCTAAATCCCCGGCCCTCTGCTCTTTTCTTAATGTCTTATCAAAATCATATGATTAAACATTATCAAGAAAAAGAACCTAGGGTAACAGCTCCCCCCAGCTATTCCCACATCCAGGGCAACTAATCTGCTTAAACCTATGCCTAGTAAATGTTAATCCATGGTTCTCCCAAGAGATAGCTGGCCCTTGTTCTACACCTTCATCTTTGAGAAGCATCATCCACGACTTTCGTTCCACTTCCCGTTGGTGGTCCTGTATCTCATCTCAGGGCCACCTGCAGATAGGTAAGCCTCGGGCCCTTTCCCCAGAAAAAGCTACATGAATCCAAGATCAGGAATACTTATTTTATATAAATATTGAAATATTGAAATACCTTTAAATTTCTCACTTCACAAGAATTATTTCCATTTGGTTTAGATGTGGGCATAATCACATCTCGACATTCTGATCCAGAGATCTGCCTGTTACCCATGAAACAAAATAATTTTAATGTTTAATTTGAAATTAATCTTTGAAGTGTATCTTTTTTTCATTTTAAAGTTGGCTTTTTAACAACAGATGTATTTTTAAATTGGAAGAATCACTCAAGCCATTTTTAAAACTGGTATGATTCTAATACAAAAGTGACTAAGCTAGAAAATTAGGCACTGGCCAATGACAAAAGCAATAAGGAGATACCTATCAATGTCTTCGTTACCCAGTAGTTAACAGCTACAGTTACAGTAAGAATGTAGCACAGTGTAAATATGTAGGTGAAACTACACTTCAGCTTACAAATAGCTTAAGAAGCAGAGAATAGGGAACTCTTTTGTGGGCCTCCATACACCTAGCTCAAGGCTATCCTAACAGGTAGGAAGAATACAGTTGGAGTTTTGGGGCATTTTTGTTGTTTTGAACTTATTGTTTTGGAGTGAGAGAAAGTCTGTTTCACATTTCATTTATACTGGTATTTGAAATGCAGGACCAAAATGAAATGATAAAATCATGGAGTTTTCCCAGCACAGTGGTCCATACCTATAATCCCAGCACTCTGGGAGGCCTAGGCAGGAGGATCACAAGTTTGAGCCCAGCTTGTACAACTTAGAGACTTAGCAAGATCTTATCTGAAAACAAATTTTTTTTTTTTAAAAAAGGGCTGTGGATGTAGCTCAGTGCAACAGCCCTGGGTTCAATCCCCAGTAGCACAAAAAGGGGGTGGTACTTAATCAAACTGCCCTTTTAATACCAATATTTCTTTTTATTTTTTTGGTACTGGGGATTGAACTTGGGTCCTTGCGCTTGCGCAGCAGGCGGCAAAACCACTGAGCTAAATCCCCGGCCCTTAATACCAATATTTAGTTAAGGCCTAAATGTAAAAGGACTTTAATTACTGAAGACACCAAGTAAAAACAATCAGTTGTATTTTTCTCAAGTTTATTTGCAAAACAATTCTTTGGAATACAAAAGGATTTTTCCAATATAAATAATATTATACATGGTGGTTAGAGTGAAGAATAAACCAGAGATTCGATCCCCGGTACCAAAAAAAAAAGAATAAACCAGAAAAGCTCTTCTTTAGTTGAACTAGACTACTATATTCCCAATTCTTATAAGGGAATAAGCATCCAAATTAATAGAAGGGGAACATACTGATGTGATGAACAATATTTCACTACCTACGTTGTCCCATTTTTCTTGAGACAGGGTCTCGCTATGCTGCCCAGGCTGGCCCTGAATCCTGGGGCTCAACAGATCCTTCTGGTTCAGCCTCCACAGCAGCTGGAACTAAAGGGATGTACCATCTCACCCAGTCATGAATTAACTTATTCTCTTTATTTTCTCAGTGCAGAGATTGAACCCCAGACCTCATGCATATTAAGTAACAAAGCTGAACCTCCTGCTGCTATCCCATTTCTTGAAGCTATCAACTCTGAAGCAAGGATGAACTTATCATCTTTCCCACCAAGAGCGAGGTGGACAAAACACTGTCCCACAGATCATCTGATTTCCCTGACACAGACCCTCAAATGCACTAGGAAGAGAATCTTACCAGAGAGGTTACCATGAGTAACAATCTCCAAGGCGAGGAGTTTTAACTGTAGGGATGTTGCATCCCTTTAACCTTCATGTTCACTTAATCTTTTTCTAACATGTTTTCCTAATTCTTTCTTAGTTCCTTTCGTGAGTATTTTCATTGAGGGAAAATAGCAAAAAAGATCATTTTCTCTACTCATTTATTTTCCTAGAGAAAGCATTTAGAAGCTCAGTAACTTCTAGTAATAATATCTAGTGATAATTAGTAATTAATAATAATTACTGTAACTTGGTAAAAGATTTAAGACCATTCTTCCATCAATCTTTAAATACAAATTAAAAAGTTAAAACTCAAACATACCTTTTTGCAAAACTTGGCATAACTGATCCATCTGTCTTCACTTGATAAACTGGGCTATTTAGAAGGTTTACTGGGACTCTTCCAAATGGGCAAGACTAAAAATATTTTGAAAGATTTAAGTAACCAACTGAGAAAAAAAGTCTTCACTACTATTACCTTAATCAAAATAGAGTGAGAACAACTTACCCGTTTAGTTTTGTTAGTTTGTTTCAAGGGATTTCGATGACCTACTTCTGCATCTTGTGGGGGAATACTGTCTCTAAAAGGAAAGAAAATACCTCCAATTTTCCAAAGAGTAATATTAAAATGTATTTCCATTTTACTCCTAAGCATTGTAACTATACTTACATGAATATACATCTACGTGTGTCTAGTTATGTAAATGATGAGCAGGTAAGGGAATGATTCAATTTTCTTACCCATACAAAAACCTGGTTTTAGTGGCCGGCCCTCTGGAATCACAACTGATGCTTCTATTCTGTAAAGGTCCAAGTGAACTGGAGAATGATTCTTGGGAAGTCAATCCTGTAGATGCTGTAAAAATTTAAAAACCATGATTAAATTTGTAAAGACATAAGGGATACACACAAAAATAATCCTATAAATAAGAATACCCGCAAAGTCAATTTAAAATAAATATTTGCCCACAGGTAAGGTGTGTAAACATGACATGTTAATAAAATAATTCAAAGCACTGTAACTCTTCAAATTGTCTTTAAATGTATAACTGTCTTTCCTGAGCAAAAGTACATTCTCTATTTCTAAAAGCAAAAAGCCATTCTCCTGCTTATTTGATTAGGGAAAAAAAAGATAAATTTCAACAAGGTTGTAAAGACCATTTTACTTCTAAAAAATCTTACCTCCTTTATATTTATAATTTAATGTTAAGATTTTGACCATTCTACATAAATGGAATTTTTCTTTGATATTATCCTGAACCCTTGTTTGCAGTATTACCCACCACAGAAAGTATTAGCACACATTAATAGTTACCTGATAAACTTTTCTTTTCCTCCTCTGAAAGCAGCTGCTTTTTTTGGAGGCTTAAATTATGCAAGGCAATTTCCAGCATTTCTAGTGGTACTGCTCCACAATCTACAGCTTTATGGAGAAGCTGTTTGCTTTTTTTGAAATTACCTAACAAATAGAAAATAATTATCATTTTATGCAGCACTCACCTTCAACCTCAGTCATCAGGACCTAAGAAAAAATTTAAAAGACTAAAGCAAAAATATTTCTCAAAGATTTATGCACTTTATCCCACAGACAACTCTCTCCATTCTCTTGCATATAATCAATTCTGATAACAATTCATGTCAAAATAGTTTTGTTGTATAATACAGAATTGACATGAGATTAGTTATAGTTTAATGAAGCGAAACAAAAGAAGCAAAGGTCAAAGGTAGCAGTGAGAAACAAGGGGGAATTCTAGATGTTAAAGTGTCCTGAGAGCAACAGTCTTTAACGACACACTCTTAAGAAGCATCTCTCACAGTACCATCTCGTCAAGAATAGGTTGGCATTTTTCATCAAAAAGATTTTTATAAAACAGAAAAATTAAAATCATGATAAAGATTAAACTTTAGCTATCAGACTTACACTATTCTCAAAATTTAAAAAAAAGATATAGAGATAATTAACTTTCTGACTACAGATAATCGAACAAATTTCTTTCAAACCCAAACATCACTAGTATGTGACATAAATATTAAATATATAATTTATGTCATATACCTTATTGAAGGAATGTGCTATGAACAGTCCTGGGAGCTGCTGAGCTGTGATGCTATGTGCTTAGTATTTAAAGATGATAAAGAGATGCCCTCTAATCGCTGACAGTTTACAAATTTTTAAAGAATGTGAACATATTTGACAGTGGTTAAATCCACACATGTGTTGAGAGTAGAGGGAAAATTTCATGTAACTGTTTTAGGACAACAAAAGAAAAGACTTAATTTGAGAGAATATTAAATAGACCCCTTTGAAAATCTGCTAAAAACTCTAGAATGTCCTCTATTTCTACACACACACACACACACACACACACACACAAACACACACACACACACCCCAAACGTGCATGGGATTTCAGGGACACTGTATATTTCCTGACAGCCTATCAACCCTGCTCAAAATAATCACACTTTTGACCTTAAGGATACTATTACATTTTAGCGCTATGAATTTTCTTTTTATAGACAACTCAATTTAAGATTTTCAATATTTTTTAAAGATGTAAAATTTGTAGGTGCTGCTGAGAAGACAGAATATGCAAAAAAAAGTTTAAATGGAATGGAGAAATAGTCTTAAAGCCTTGCCCAAAAATATTCTAACAAGCAAGAATGAGGAATCAATTTTTGTAGGTAGGAATGAGATGATTTTATAAAAAGTAATTTGACAGTGCACAGGATAGACTAGAGAAGATTCAGATTACTAGGACTCAGAAATCAATTATACAGGTAAAAGTTCAGGGTTTTCAAATCACTGCCGAGTTGTACAATTTCCCCCAATTTCAGTCCTAAAGAATTCTCTCTAGTGAACCTGACCAACTTTAAGTACCGCCATGATTCTGTAAATAGGGATGTGTTTACCACAGGCTGGTAAATGAGATCCAAATTGTAGCACAAACAAGGTAGAGGGAAAATAGGAAGACTTGGCCAGAGAGTAGGCTGAAGCTATACTCAAAGACATCAGAAAATGAAAAAAAGACAAAGAAATTGCTAGGCTAAAAATATCTGAGGAAGACAGATATCTTGGCCTTACTAAAAGGCCCAGACTATGAAAACCATATTCAAGAACCAAAGTTTTTATAGCAGTTTTATTTTTTAAAGAACTACAATTAAATTTTAAATCTATATCTTTAATATATATTTGGTGTTATGAAACAATAGCTTAAGAAAATCTTAATGTACATATCTTATGTCCTTCATTGTACAAATCTCAGTAAAGAAGTTACTTTCCATTATATGTCCCCTGAACCTAACAGCACAAATAATGTTCATTTCTGTAGATTATTCTTTATACATAGATGAGCTGAAGAATCCCACCTGGACCAAAACAGCGTAGGTGCTCCCCTCCTAGCCAGGGCCCCACCCAGACACCAGCAGCTTGGGCCTACCTAGAAAACAGCTACACAGGCACAAAGGTAACAGCCAGAGGCCTGCCCAGACACCATCCGTAAGTACACAGTTCTCATCGAGAAACCAGCATGAACCACAGGGAACAGCACAGTGGAGGGGTGGTGGGGGAGAGGTCCCAGTCAGGGACCTGCCCAGACACCAGCAACTTGGGCCCAAAGGCCCCAGCCAAAGGTTTGCCTGGAAAACAGCTGCTTGGCTGGGTAAACAACAGCCAGAGGCCTGCCCATATACCATTAGTAAGTGCAAGCAGACCCCAGCCAGAAGCCTGCTCAGACACCAGTGACTCCAGTGGACAGTCCCCAGTCAAAGGCCCACCCAGACAACAGGTACACAACGGAGCAGGCCCGAGCCAGAGGCATGCCCAGATACCATCCCAAGTGTACACAGGCCCCAGCCAGAACCCCACCAGGAAAACAGGGCAGAGCAGAGGTCCACAAGACCACCATTCCAAACCCAGGAATTGGCCCAGTGGTGATCAACAGAGAGAAGGCCTCTTGGAGGCTTACGGAGAATTAAAGACCACTAGGTGAGCAAAACGTAGCTTCAATAAGGGCACAGCAAGCTACATCTGTTGAAATAAAAAGACATGGAACAAGTAACAAAACCAGACTTCCTGATCACCTAAGGCAACCCCAAAGGGCAACGTGATGGAACAATCTGATACTCAACCACCTGGACTCCCTGAACTGGCAATGAAAGGGGATCTGGAAAAAATGAAATCAGAAATAATTTCTCAGACAAAAACAGAGATTGTATCCATAGTGCAAGACATGATTAATAACTCTAGGGCAGACACAGATAAAAAAATAGAAGAGCTGAGGAACATGATGGAATCCCAGCATAGGAAACAAACAGAATCCATAAAACAGATTCAAACAGATATCCAGGAGATTAAAAACTCCATTGAAAGTATTCGCAGAAGAATGACCCAATGTGAAGACAAAACATCAGATATAGAACACAGGACTGCAATTAGCAACCAAGAAAAGAAAAATTTCTTAAAAATAGTAAGGGACCACAAGAAATCAATCCAGCAGCTGCGAGATGATGCAAAGAATAACATAAGGCTGATCGGAGTCAATGAAGAAACAGGAGAGTGTACAAATGACATTAAAAAAACCAAAAACTATTCAACTGTTCATAGAAGTAATGGCAGAAAAGTTCCCAGGCAGGAGAAAAGAATTTCACATATAGATAAGTAAGCGAGGCATATAAGACTCCAACTAGCCATGATCAAAAAAAAAAACCAAACTACACCTAGGCGGCATATAATAGTTAAGATTCCAGAAACCCAACAGAAGAACAAAATTGTACAAGCAGTTAGAGAAAAGAAACAAATCACATACAAAGGAAAGCCCATCAGAATCACAGAAGACTTCTCAACACAAACCTTCAAGTCAAGAGCCTGGAGTGAAGTATGTCAAGCCTTAAAAAAAAACAACCTATAACCCAAACTGACGTCCCCTGCAAAACTATCTTTGAAAATTGATGGAGAAATAAGATACGTTCATGACAAAGAGCACCTTAGGAACTTCATAAATACCAAACCAGCACTCCAAAAAATTTTAAGCAATATCCTAGGAAAACACAATGAGGATCACAACCCCAGGGAGCACAGCAGAATGAATCCATCAAGCAAGACAAAAAATTAAATGCAAAGGGGGTGAATCCAACAACAAGAAAAGGTCATGACAAAGATAAGTCAATACACATCAGTTATAACCATTTGTTAATGGTCAAAATTCACCAATCAAAAGAAGTAGACTGGCAGAGTAGATCAGGAAGCAAGATCTAACAATATGCTATATATAAGAAGCACACTTGGGCTGGGATTTAGCTCAGTGGTTTCGTTGCCTGCTGTGCAAGCACAAGGACCCAAGTTCGATCCCCAGTACCAAAAAAAAAAAGAAACAACAACAACAACAACAAAAAAAACAAAGACACACTCTTAAATCAAAAAAGAAACTCATAGACTGAAAGTTAAAGGGTGGAAAACAATACTCCATGTGACAGGAACCCGAAAAAAAGCAGCAGTAGCTATCTTCTTTGCAGATCAAGTGGATTTCAAACCAACACTGATTAAGAGACACAAAGAAAGACATTACATCCGTGTAAAGAGAACAATCCAAGAGCAAGAGATGACAATCATAAATATATATACACCAAGTACTAGTGCACCCAACTGTATAAAACAAATACTAATGGACATGAAAAATCAAATAAGCACTAATACAATAGTAGTGGGGGACCTCAGTACCCCACTGTCACAAATAGATAGATCAACCACAAAAAATGAACAATAAAACATTAAAACTCAATCAAACTCTTGAACAAATGGACTTAACAGATGTTTACAAAGTGTTCCACCTCACAGAATCAGAATACAAATTCATTTCGGCTGCACACGGGTTGTTCTCCAGAACATGTTCTCACAGAACATGTTTAAGTAAGTGGAAAGGAACTGAAGTTATCCCGTGTATATTATCAAACCATAGTGCAATGAAAATGAAGATCAATACCAAAAGAAACCTCAGTACTTTCATAAACACACAGAAAGTAAACAACACACTTTTAAATAACCAATGGGTCACACAGGAAGTTAAAGAAGAAATCAGACAGTTCCTAAAATTAAATGAAAATGCTAATACAACATATCAGAATCTATGGGACAATGAAAGCAGTATTACAAGGAAAATTCATAGCAGGTAATACTCATATCAGGAAAACAGAGCAAGCTCAAATAAACAACCTAATGCTGAACCTCAGGCTTCTAGAAAAAGAAGAGCAGGACAAACACAAAGCTCATACAAGGGTGGAAATTATAAAAAATCAGAGCAGAATTCAGTGCAATTGAGACTAAAAGAATGACACCAAAAAAATCAATGAAGCAAAGAGTTGGTTCTTTAAAAGAATAAACAAAATTGACAAACCCTTTGCCAACCTTATCAAAAAAAAGGAAAGAAAGGACCCAAATCCATGTAATTAGGAATGAAAAGGGTGAAATTACAATGGACCCAGCAGAAATCCAGAGGATCATCAATACCTACTTTCAGAACCTATACACTAATAAGATAGAAAACACAGAAGAAATGGACAAATTCCTAGATATGTATGAATTACCAAAGTTGAACAATGAAGACCTAAAAATTCTAAACAACCCAGTATCAATCAATGAAATTGAAAACATAATTAAAAACTTACCAATGAAGAAAAGCTCAGGTCCTGATAGCTTCACTGCTGAATTCTACAAGACATTTAGAGAACTACTGCCACTACCTGTTTAAACTCTTCAATGAAATTGAAAGGGAAGCAATACTCCTGAATTCATTCCTGGAAGCAAGTATCACCTTGATCCCCAAAGCAGAGAAAGACACAACCAAAAAAGAGAACCATAGGTCAATCTCACTAATGAACACAGATACAAAAATCCTCAATAAGATATTGGCAAACAGAATGCAGAAGATCATCAAGAAGATCATATGCCCTGATCCAGTTGGATTCATCCCAGGGATGCAGGAAATGTTCAATATACACAAATCAATAAATGTAATACACTATATCAATAGAGCCAAGGACAAAAACCATATAATCATCTCAATAAATGCAGAAAAAGCATTTGACAAAATCCAACACACATTTATGATAAAAACCATACCGAAAATTGGAACAGACAGTCTCTATCTCAACCTGATAAAAGACATCTATTAAAAACCAAAAGCCAATATCATACTAAATGGACAAAAACTGAAATTGTTCACACTAAAATCAGGAACAAGACAAGGATGTCCACTATCACCACTCCTGTTCAATATAGTTTTGGAAACATTAGCCACAGCAATCAGACAAGAGAAAGAAATAAAAGGAATAAAGATAGTAATGAAGAAGTCAAATTGTCATTATTTGCAGATGACATGATACTCTATATAGAAGACCCCAAGAACTCCACTAAAAGTCTTCTAGACTTAATAACCAAATTCAGTCAAGTAGCTGGTTACAAGGTCAACACACAAAAATCAATAGCTTTCCTCTACACAAATGACAGACTCACTGAGAGAGAAATAGGGCAAATAATTCCTTTCACAATAGCATCCAAAAAACTGAAATACCTAGGAATCAACCTAACAAAAGAAATGAAAGACCTCTTCTCTGAAAACTAAAGCACTCTGAAAAGAGAGATTGAAGAGGATATCAGAAAATGGAAAGACATCTCCCGTTCCTGGGTGGGAAGAATCAACATAGTGGAAATGGCCATACTTCCAAAACTGCTATATAGATTCAATGCAACCCCAACTGAAGTTCCAGCAGTATACTTCATGGATCTTGAGAAGACAATCCAAAAATTCATTTGGAACAAGAGACCCAGAATAGCAAAAGCAATTCTAGACAAGGGATATCACAACTCCCAACTCGAAACTATACACTCGAAGCTACTGTGACAAAAACAGCATGGTACTGGCAAAGAAACAGACCTGAGGACCAGTGGAACAGATTAGAAGATGCAGAAACAACGCCAGACACACTCAGCCACCTCATCCTCAAAGGAGCCAAACACCCTCACTGGAAGAAAGATAGCCTCTTTAATACACAGTATTGGAAAAACTGGATTTCAACCTGTCAAAGATTGAAACTAGTATTATATCTCTCACCATGCACTAAACTAAAATCAAAATGGATTAATGACCTGAATATTAAAAAAGAAACACTAAACCAGCTGAAAGAGAGGTTAGGTAGAACTCTTGAAGACATTGGCCTAGGAAAAGATTTCATGAACAAAACCTCAGTAGCATGTGAACTAGCACAAAGAATCAACTAGTGGGATCTCTTCTCATTGAAAAGCTTCTGCACAGCAAGAGAAACCACCAACAGTGTGAAGAGACAACCCACAATGTGGGAAAAATTTTCACCTGCTGTTCCTCAGACAGAGATCTACTACCTAGAATATATAAAGAACTTTAAAAAAATCAAACCTCCCAAATTTAAAGACCCAATCCAAAAATGGGCATCTGAAATGAACAGACATTTCTCAGACAAAGAAGTAGAACTAGCAAATAAACATATGAAAAAAATGTTCAACATCACTGGTTATTTGAGAGATGAAAATGAATACTGAGATTCCACCTCAACCCCAGAAAGCTGCTATCAAGAAATCAACCAATACCAAATGCTGGTGGAGCTGTGGGGAAAAAGAAACCCCTCTTCACTGTTGGTGGGCGTGTAGACAGATATAACCACTGTGGAAATTAGTATGGACATACCTCAAAACCTAGGACTAGAGGTCCCATTTGACCCAGCTATTCCCCTGCTGGGTATCTTCCCAAAAGAATTAAAACAATCATACCAATGTGATATATGTGCACCCATGTTCATAGTGGCACAGTTTGTAATAGCTAAAACTTGGAAACAGCCCAATTGCCCATCAACTGGAGAGACTGGATAAAGAAAATGTGGTTTTTAAATAAAATGGAGTACTACTCAGCCACAAAGAAGGATAAAGTAGGGACATTTATAGCTAAATGGATGCATATTGAAGCCATACTCTTAAATGAAATAAATAGGACACACACATGTAAATACCGAATAGCTTTTCTGGTGTAAGAAACTTAAAGTGTAAATAAGGATCAAAATGTATGATAGATAATGTGAAATAGGAAGAAAAGGTCCAAAGGAGAAGGGAAGTTGGAGGGGTAGGGGAAAGGAAAGAAGAAAAAGGAATAAATGAGAAAAGGAAAAAATGGAAACAAAGGCTTTGTAAATAGGGAAGGGTGGAGAGGTTGAATGGAGGGCAGGGGAATGGGGAAAAAAAACAAGAACCAAGATATAGCATGTAAAGGTACAAATTTCCAGTAATGAATGTCAGCATATTGTATATGTAAAATGTACCAGTAAACTTAATGGAAAAAACAGAGCCAAGATAACAAATATTCTCTGTATTTATGCTTACAAAGCATTCCCTGTATTCTCAACTGATCAAATTCAATGTTTTGCCTTAAATTCCCAAATATATATTTAATATTAACATGTGTTACTATAGGATGTTATCTTTTACTTAAGTATTGCGCATGACATTTTCAGATTACCTTGAGACAGTTCAAATTGTGCGAAAGATATATGTACAAAAGCAAATTTCTTGCAGTTTGCTCTGGCCATTTGAAAGTAGTCACGTGCATCATCTGGCTCTTGAATACTGTAATAAGATTTGGAGCAATTAAAAAAAAAAAAAGACATAGCTTCCTAAATTTGGTAACTCTTCATTGTATTTTCCAAAAGATATAAGCTACTACCTTTTTCTGTGTAAAATTACAAACCTAGTTTTCCTAATCTTTTTAGGTACAGTCTAAAATATGTACTTTTTGGAAACATGTACATAAGAAAGTTTACATTAATTCCTTGGTAATTAAAAGCAAAAATAATTGGTCAAAAAAATATCAATCTGGCAAGATGTTTTCATTTTCCCTCTTTGCAATGTAGTCATATTATCAAATATACAGTTAGGTAAATGCAGTCAAAATGCTAATACTTACGCTTTTAATTCAGCAAATCTCACTTGAATATGGGCAAAACTCTCATTTTGGCCATATTTATCTGGAGGAAGTGCTTCAATTGCTTGACTGTAACGACCAATCAATTTATTTAAAAGAGCATCATTTAGGGGGACACTGTTTTTCTCTAGTTTGAGTAAGAAATTCAACCAGTCCTCTGGGTTATTCGCCATCATCATAATCTGATTAACAATTCCTGAGTTATCTGAATAAGGAAAACAAGATGTATCATAACAGAGGTGGATATAAAACAACGGCAAATTGAATTGTTCCTTCAAATTGACAGATAAGCACTTATCTGTTAGTATCCATTTATACAAACCCATGTAATGCTTTTTTTTTTAATGTAACAATTCACATTTGAAAATTCCCCATCAAGGATTTAATGCATGAAAAATTCAGAAGTACTTTGGTCTGAGCATAACTTTCTTTTTATAATCTTACCTACTATGTTATTTCCATATACCTTAAATTTACTTGTAAAACAAAAGAAAACCAGCTTGGTCATTTTCTTCTTCCTTCAAGTTACATAAATTTCTTCTAGAGGCCCTACTAATTTCCTTGTCTTACCAGCCCATAACTACCTTGATCTAGATCTTCAGAGTTATAGGACTATTTGTATCTACCACTTTTCTCTCTATGGAACTTTGACCAATAGAAACAGCTGGAATAATGTTTAAACATAAGTTTCACACTGTGATATACTTTTTATTTTCTTTAGTGTTGATTGTTTTAAATAGATAACTTGGATGTCATTCTCCCATTTAGGATATTTTAGCCATTACTAAACATTAAACTCAGATTTGCCAGAGAATCTACAATTCCTCTATCAATTTCAGTTGCCATGAACAAACCCTAACTCTTTACTTTTGCAAATAAAATTTATTTCTGCTTTCTACTAAAACATAATGCATTCAGAATTTTGCCCTTTCACTTTAAGTTAATTTGGTCTGATCTTAATTCTCCAGTTTTATTTTTCATTGCTTTCCTAGCAATTACAGTGTTGACTCTGTTCATAAACTTAATTTCTTCCATGATTCCAGATGTTGGCAGCTGTGTTTGTTCCCCAATGCAGAGTTCGTGAATGGAAGCAAAATTGGGCTGAACACTTTAGTTCATGAATGGAATCATTTGAGAACAGAAGGGTTCATGTACAGAAGTAATATTGTAGTCTATGAAAAGTCTAACAAAATTACATTTTTGCAAGCTGGGCAGTGGCTCATGACTGTAATCCCCACCCTTGGGAGGCTAAGCAGGAGGATCAAGGCAATTTTGAGGCCATCTTGAACTACAGCGCCACACTCTGTCTCAACAAACTCACATTTTTGCCATATGTAGCTTTGAAGATATATTCCTCAGGCTTCCGAGTTACCCCATCCTTCCTCTATTCTACAGAGAAAGCATCTGTATCTTTATCATGCTAACATTCACATGATGGTCAGCATACATGACAATGTAGCACAGAGAATAAATTCTCATTTCAAAAGACACTATGCTTTTTTCTCATGTTTGAACTTTCTTCAATAATGTCTTATATCACAATTCTTAATATAATGTTACGTTTTGAGTGTGCTAAGGATCAATGATATTTAAGCAAGTACCCAACTACCTTGGCATTCAGGCTTGTCGGTGAGAGACATAAGTTGGGTGAGTCTGACTACTTGACAGCAAAACTATAATTCCCTTGTTTGTTTCAAAGCAAATACAGCCAAGCCTAGATCCCAGAGTCTTCCATTTATTTCCAATCTCTCAAATATTTAATCGTCACTACCAATATAACAAACATCCAAAAGTCACTTACTACTCAAGTGACTCAACCATTTGAGAAATAAGAACTGGGCTCCTGATCTAGTAATTTTCACAAAGCTAGTGTGTGAAACTTTGAGCAGTTTCACTCATTATCATTCAATAAATATTTAAGTGCCTATTGTATGTCAGCCACTGTTCTAAGTTTTGTGGATATAACAAACCTGATTAAAACCCCTGCCCTTGTGGAGTTCACATTCTAGTGGTAAAGAAAGACAATAACCAAACACATGAGTAAATTATATATGAAGTGATTAGTACTGTGGAGAAAAATAATACAAGGAAGGAAGATAGGGGTCACATTTTCACTCCAGTAGATAGATATCCTAAACAGTTAACTTAGGAAAGGACTTACTGAGATCACATTTAAAAAATGACCTGAAGGAGGCAAGAGTGGGTAGATATTTGGGGATATTGTTCAAGGAATGGGTCAAGAGCAAGGATATTGGAGTATAAGCTTGTCTAGCACACAGAAGAGACATCAAGGAAGCCACTGTTGCTGAACAGAGGGTTAGAGAGGATAGGAAAAAAAGAGGTAGAGGAGAAATAAAAATTCTTCAAATAAAAAAATTCAGTGTTTGATGTTAAATTTTTGCTGTTGTTTTTGTTCTGAGACAGGGTCTTGCTACGTAGTTCAGGCTGGCCTCGAATTCACTATATGGCCCAGGCTGACCCCAAACTCGAAGCAACCCACTTGCCCCAGTCTCCCAAGTGCTAGGATTACAGGTATGTACTGCAATGCTCAGCTTTGATGTAAAATGTATACATAACTTTATTAAGATTGGTGAGGTTTCCTTAGTATACTGCAAAAAAAAGAAAGGAAAAAAAATGGCATATCTATTGATGAAAGGCATATCAACAGAAATAGCTGACACCTTTGGGCACACAAGTGATAGTTCATGTTTTAAGAAAGCAGAAAATCAGGGCCTGGGATTTAGCTCAGTGGTTTCGCCGCCTGCTGTGCAAGCACAAGGACCCAAGTTTGATCCCAGTTCCAAACAAACAAACAAAAACAACAACAATAAGGGCAGGGATTTAGCTCAGTGGTTCCAACGCCTGCCTTGCAAGCACAAGGTTCTGAGTTTGATCCCCAGTACCAAAAAATAAAATAAAATAAGAAAGAAAATCGTGGAATATTTCCAGACAAAGAGCTTAAAAGACAAAGTGTACTTTAATGGGTAAGTGTTATATAGTGAGGAAGTTACAGTATGTTGACATACAGGGCTTGGCATCTCATTCCTTTCCTTTGGGGACACTTTACAAACAGTTCTTATTTTTAAAAAGAAGAAAAAAGAAAAACTCACCTGTCGTATCAGCGGAGACTTTACTCAAGCTTAGCTCATCAGTAAGATCTTCATTTTTAAATTTATTTTTAATATCTCTCACTTTGTTCATTATGGAATCAATTGTCAATTCTCTGCCACTTAAATCCTCACCCTCCATTTCTAAGTTGCAACTGGCCTTTTAGAACCCAGAAAATAAAACATTAGTTTGGTTAAACACCTAAATATGGAGCTATGACTAGAGAAGTGTTAGTGTAGCTCTGTGTAGAAAAACAATGGAAATGACTTTGTACGTTCAAGATTTCAAAAGGTCCAGTACACCTTTTCTTCCCAATATAACTTCAGTTTTATCGAGTGAAGTTACACTTTGGAAATCATTGCACAACACTGCTGCCCGCCCCCCCCTTACACTTTCCATTTTCTCTCCTATGCATGGAGTGCTTTTCTTTGACCCTTTTACTAGAATTGTTTTCTCAGGCCATCACAATGTACATCTTTTAAAAAAAAATTTGATGGAGTGTTCACTTGGATTCTGGTAATAACATGTAAAGAATCTTTTTGGTAATGGAAATGATAGTTGGTAATAAAAACAAGTGTCCCTTTATTCACCTGCTTTATATTAGTAAATTTTCACATTGAGAGTACTTTCAAAGCAGAGTATGAACATCCCATTGGTAAATGAGATTCAGCGGATTTGTTCCTGCGTACAAATGGCAGAATCACGACCCGCTTCCTTAATCATTTTAATTAAACTCCTATAGTACTAAGCACTTGCCCATCTGCATAATGGTGCTGGATCAACAGTGTGTCTGCAACCTTTCCCCGTCAATCTCATCTCCGTGATTTTCAAACATCAACTCAGTCACTCGGAGTGATAGCACTGCCCCATTTTCGAGATTAACAATTAAAAGGGACGACAGAGTGTACAAGGTAATATCCGCCTCTGAGGTGAGAGGTGAAAGGCAACTGATTGCCTGAACGTTTCCAGCTCTAATCCAATGGAGTAAAAACACGGTCTCTGCGGGTAAAATCTCCTGGCAGGTTTCGGGCCAGGGCCTCCATCCGACAAGGTCCACACCCACCTCTGGCTTCCTTAACAAACGCTCCGGTACCACCCTCCTCCTCCTCAACCGCTTCCTCGGGCGTCCACTCAACTGTGAGCGCCCCGCCTCGCCCCAGCTTTCACCAACCCGGCCGCCAAGGAGGACCTGCACTCGGGTCGTAGCTGTGCTTCGGGAAGTCCGCAGGACGAAACCAACCTCAAAGCCTAGGAGAAAAATGGACCCGGAACGCCTCTCCGTACACACATTTGAATTTCCCCGCCGCTCTCGCCGCGATCCCCCATTGGTCACGGTCGGTCATGTGACGACGCCTGTCCTGATTTGTTCCTAGCGTCCGCGATCCCGCCCCTGCGCTCCCGGGACCAGTGGCTGCAGAGTGCGGCGCGTGTCAATGGCCGCTGGTGGCTGTTCTGTGCTTTCCAGGCTCAAAGGTCGGTTCCTTGCCCGGCAGGAGGTTGCCCCAACCCCAGGACCTTACAGTGCACGGCGGGTCGCCAGCTCCCCGCGTTCCTTACCGTCGGGCTGGGGGCGGGTCGGGTCCTGTGAGGGTATTTTGCGCTAACCCGCGTTGACCCAGCCGCAGCGGTTTGCCCTTGAGCTTCCATTTTTGTCCTTCCACGCCCCTAAATGACTCCGAGCCTGGTCCTCCAGCCGACGACTGCAGTTCAGCGGGTTACGTCGGGACTGCGCCGTCACGACTCACTGGACCAGCCTCTCCCGCCTGCCCGCTCTGAGCTCGGTGTCCTTGAGGAGCGGCGGGCGCGGCCTCGTCACCTGCGGAAGG
The DNA here is from genome assembly GCF_000247695.1 of Heterocephalus glaber. The sequence goes on along the minus strand of NW_004624819.1, from coordinate 6,631,718 downwards.
AGGGGCGACCCTGGTGCAGGGTGAGGCCCTTGTTCTGCGGGAGCGCAGCCTGGCCGATGTGCAGGAAACGACCTGCAGCCATCGCGTTTTAAATGGCAAGCTGCCTTTCCCCTCTCCTGCTCACCCAGCATGAGACCTCTACGTCACTCAGCTACATCTCTCCTTATCTGTCGGTGCAGTCTTTGCTTCAACAAAGCAGAATGATGTGCTGTACCATGGCTGACGAGCCGCTACCCTTGCGCCTTTGTGTCTGACACTGCTTGGCTTGGAAGGAGGTTGCTATACCGCCAGTTCCTTTTGATTTCTTTGGTGCCTGATCTCAAAAGTTTGCATTTTTCCTGAATATATTGCTGCTGAATAATCTCATTCTAACATTTCATCTGTGCATTCACCCTTTTGATGAACTCCTGTAGTCGTGTCTTTGAATACCATCTCTACATTATGGCTCACAAATTTATATTTCCAGCTGAGATTCTGAACGCATATTTAAATATCCTTGCCTACTTAACATGCCCACCTAAATATTTCATAGACATCTTGAATGCAAAATTTGCAAACAGCCCCTAATCTTCCTAAATCTGCTTCTTTCAAAATCTCGTCCATAACGCATAATTAACTTCCTAATTCCAATTTTTTAGGTCCACAGTCTTTGTGTCATCATCCCTGACCCCACATTCAGTTCATAAGCAGATTGAGTCGGATCTTTCACTGGATCTTTCACTAGATATTTCTAGAATGCTACCCCTTCTCCCCACCTCCGCTGCCACCCGTCTAGTCCAAGGCACCCTCCTGCCTTACCTGCTTCACTCCAGGAACCTCCTGGCTATTCTCCCTGCTTCCACCCTTACCTTACCTCAATTTATTCTTCAGCCCAGCAGAATAGTCATAAATCATACCATGTTATTCCTGTGCTCCTGATCTAGCTCAGATTGAAGTCTAAAAGTTTCTACAATGGTCTAGCGCTGTGTGTTTAATACACTTTTAGCCATCCATAGCTACTGAGCACTTGAATGCCTCTACAGTAATCAAGAAGCTAATATGTTAAGTTAATTCATCTTAATTGAATTAAATTTTAAAACATATTTAGTATAATTATTGGCAAACCTTTAAAAACACTTTTCTACTATAAATTTTGTGAGTTCTTAATGTAAATAAAATATTTCCCAATGAAAGTATCTGAGTTTGATACGTACTGTTAAATATAAAATTCACACTGGATGTTAAAGACTTAGTATTTTTAAAATGTAAAATATAAAAATAGTATTTACAGGCTGAAGTGATATTTTTGCTATATTTAATTAAATAAAATTCAGTATTAATATTCTGTCACAGACAGAGGAGACTAGAGACATGATGCCTAAATGCATTGTGCTATTATGGACTGGATTCTGAATAAGGAAGTAGACATTCATGGAAAATTCTGCTGAAATTTAAAGGAAGTCTGGGGTATCAGTAGAAGTGCCAGTGTTGATTTCTTAGCTGTGCCAAGTGTATCATATCATAAAAACAATAGAATGTTAAATGAGTGGTATGCGACTATCTGTACTACCTTTCAATTTTCTTTATAAATAAAATTATTTCACAATAAAGTTTGTGAAAATTTAATTTCTCCCATTTCTTCTTGTTTTTTAAAATGCCCAATAGAAAACTGAAAATTACTTATGTGGCTTGTTTTACATTTCCAATGGGCTGTGATTATCTGTAAATCTTGAAGTTTTATGTATCTGACCTATTTATCTTATTTATTTTCTGACTATCCACTCATTCTACTAGAATGTAAAGTCTATAGGTGCAGGAATTTTTGTCTGCTTTGTTCCTCACAGTAGTAGATGTCCCTCCCAGTGCATGGATCAGTGCCTCTTATGTTGTTGAACTTGGTAAATGTTAGCTAAATACTAACACATTAACTTTTGAAGTATTTGAGAATCCTATTTCCTTTAATACACTTGTACAGTTCTCATTTGAATGAAAATCCACTTCATCTGACTGTAAATAAAAACCTGCTTATTTTCAGAGTCAAGCCTTCCACAAAACAATATTAGAAAAAAGATGATGCCTTTATCTTAATACTAAAACTTTCATAATTTTTGTCAAATACATAAAATTTGGACTATATAACTTTGCCATTGTCGTATCATTTTTTGCTAATCTTTGTTTTTGGTCAGCACGGCTGTCTTATTTAATTACAGTATTGAAGTCATTGTTACATGAGTTCACTAACCCTCAAACTTTGTTCTCAAAAACTTTCCTGGAGCAATTTACTTTCAAATTCTCCCTACTTGTTCAGAGTAGCTGTCTGTCATCTCTCTTTTCCTCCTTTCCCATCTTCAAATAAATTACCTTTTTTAAAAAAATCACAACTATTTACTGTACTTAGATTTACATTGTGCATGTGTGGAGATTAAATTTCTGATAAATAATAGAAATTATTACAGTCCTTACAGAATGTAATTAGTTGTATGCTGATTTATGGTGGTCTATTCTGGGGTTAAAATATTATGAGTATAGGATTTTTGAGCACGTAAAATGGTGTAGGATTATAAGAAAGGTGAACGCCTGTATGAATATTATCAGTAAAGATGACTGTCACAGAATGGATTAAGCCAACTCAATATGGAAAAAAATGTGCCACGAAGATTGAACTACTTTATAAGTTATGAGGAAAAACAGTAATGACAGCTCAGAGTAGGATCTGACCATGAAAAGGAGCAGTGACAAGTTTGGATCAATACTTAAGACATTAGGTATTAAGTCATTCTGAAGACAGATTAGTTAACAAGTGACAGAGGAAAAATAGGATCTGAGCTAGTATTCTTTTTTCCCCATCCTAGAGACTAGGGTTCAAGTTGGCAATTTGAAAAACAAATAAATTGAAACTCTTGTTAGGTCAGGCTATGTAAGAAAATCATGTAAACTTCATTCGAATTCTCTGACAAATGAATTTTAAAACATTTTTATACACCTGTTTTCAATTTCTTCTATGTAAAAATTCTACATATGTAGAATTATGTAGCTGGGTAATATACCAAAATATTCTAGAGAAACTAAACAATAGTGAAAAAATATAAATGAACAAAAATTTATAAATATATCCAAGAAACATTGTTGGCAATCTTAATACAATCTTGCAATAATAGAAAACCAAAAACAGACAAATATTACTTTTTAAAAAGAATTTAGATGCTATAAGTCTATATAATCTTGAGGCAGGTTTTTTAACCCAATTCTGGAGTAAATTATAGAATGTTTGAAGAAAGACATATAGATACAAACATGAATTCATTAAGAACAGATCACATAAAATACACTAAGCTTTTTAATTTTTGATAAATTTAGAAAGAAGAAGAACATAAATTGTAATATCTTAATTTTGGGAAAGAGTGATAAAGACTTTTTTCTTTAAAGAGAGGAGCATGTAAGTTCCACACTGAATATCAGGTGATTCTACAACTCTGCACCCTTTTTCCCATAAACCACTTCAATATAGTTTAAGGAGAATTTCAGATTGCTCCCAGGCAGAAGACTACAGTGCTGTATCCTTGGTCTTTTTCACAACAAATAAAAGGGAAAGAAAGATCCCTTCTTGGCCTTTTGGCTAAGATCAAGTGTAGAATAAAACAGATACAATGTTAGATTAGAATTTAAAAGGACAAAATTAACAGTATGACATTTGCAGGGATAGATATAAAACTGCACATTAAGGTTTATTAAAATAAAATTTTCTGAGGTTGGGGATGTGATTCAGTGGTGCCACGCCTGCCTGGTAAGTGCAAGGTCCTGACTTCGATCCCTGGTACCGGGGAGGAAAAAAAATGAGAATAAAATTTTCAGAAAGAGTCCAGCTAAGATGAAGAAATATGATCCAGATGTATTTCTGGAAACAACAAACTGTACAAAATAAATGAAACATGATTTTTAAACTTCAGACATTAGGCAGTGCAGGAGAGTGGTCCCTAAGAGGAGACGGGGAAAAATGAGTCATAAGGTGCTCCTGAGTCACTTCTTGGGGAGATTTTCCAAGCTTCAATGGAGAAAGGGGTAACCCAGGAGTTACCTATCATTCTCCATAACTTAGAGACAGAGGTAGGAGTGTGGGATGGCCAAGATAGCTAAAGCTTACAGGACAGAGTATCAGAGAAAAGAAAGCAGAGCAGAACAGAAATCTAGGAATCTGAGGATGCCTTTGAGTCTACAGCTGAGTATGAATAAGTGCATGTGTGTCAGGAAACTGCCCAAAAGAGCAGGAACAAAATAACAGACAAGAGGATCAAAGGGAACAATGCCTGGAGTTGATAAAGGGCAAGGAATAGTCCATGCTCACAGAACAGGTAGAGGACTCATGATACAGCCTCAGTACAGTTGTCCCTTGGTTCCAGAACTTCTTGCCTATACAAAGTTCACGGATGCTCAGGTTGTTTACAGAAATGGCACAGTCTTACCCTGTGTGTATGCTCCTACATGTTGTAGATCATCTTCAGATTACTTGTAATACATAATTCAAAGTAAATGTGATATAAATAATTACACTGTATTCTTTAGTGAATAGTGACAAGAAAAAAGTCTGTATATGTTCAGTATAAACACAAGCTTTTTAAACTGGGCGTGGTGTCAATGGTTATAATTCCAGCTACTTGGGAGGCTGAGGCAGGAGAATTGCAAGTTTGGGGCCTGCGCAAGGAACTTAACAAAATCTGTCTCAAAATAAAAGAAAAAAGGGGTGGGGCTGCAGCTTGGTTCAATCCCCAGTACTGCTACACACACACACACACACACACACACACACACACAAACACACACACAGGAAAAGCAGGTAGATAGATGATAGAGATAGATAGATAGATAGATAGATAGATAGATAGATAGATAGATAGATAGATAAATAGATAGTGGGAGGGTGGGTGGATGGATAGATCAATCCACTCCACAGCTGGTTAAAGCCATGATGTGGACAGAGATGTCTCACTGAAGTAGGCAAAATAAGTACTAAACTAAAGCCTGCATCTGTCCAGCCTAGCAAAGTTTAACAGTAAACTTTAAAAGGATCAGACTATTTCCACATACTTTAATTATAGGACAAAACAAAGCTCAGGAATATTTATAGAAATACAAGAAAACTTAACAGGATCAAATTTACAATTTCTAGTATCTAATTGAAAAAAAGATCAGATATTCAAAACAGAAAATTGTAACTAAATAGGGGCAAGGACACTGGCAAGTTGAAAGAGATCCAGAAATGGCATAGAGATCAGAATTGGTGGACAAGGGAGACTAAAACAGTAATTATAACTACTTCACACATTCCTAAGGAGAATCCGGGAATGAGTGAGAAGACCCAAACAAATGCCTAGAGATTTAAAAAAAAACACACAATGTCTTCCATAAAAATGACATTGAATAGGATTAACAGCGGATTAGCATTTTGAAAATGTAGGCTACTAAGCTTGAAAAAGCAGCACTTAAAACTACACAACACAGAGAGAGAAAGGAACAAAAACAAGCAAAATATCAACAAATTATGAGATGAGGTGGTCTACCGTACATGAAACTGGAGTTTTCAAAGGAAAAGAGGGGAAAAAAGACTATATTTGAAGTAAAACTGGCCAAAGTTTATCCAAATATGATGAAAATTAGAAGCCAACAAATTGAAGAAGTTTAACAAATCTCAAAGCACTAAACCATATGGGAACTACACCTAGGTACATAATTGAATTGTTTAAAACTAGAGATAAAGAGAAAATACTGAAAGCAATCAGAGCCAGGCCACAAGGTCCTGAGTTCGATCCCCTGTACCAAAAAAAAAAAAAAAAAAGCAATCAGAGCTATTACATATACAGGGACAATCATCAGGATGACAGTGGACTTTTTGTCAGAAACGTTGTAAGCTAGAAAACAGCAAAGCCATCCCTTTTATTTTCTGAAAAGAAAAGAAAAAGAAAAACAGTCTACCTGGAGATTTACATGCAAAAAAAATATTACTCACTATGAGGGGAAAATAAAGATGTTTCCAGACCTATAAAAGCTGGAAGACTCACAAATGGAATTGCAATACAAGAAATCTTTTAAAAAGCTCATCAGGCAGAGTAATTCTGCATCTACATAAATGAATATAGAATGTTGGATATGGTAAATAGGTGGGTACATATAAAAGGCATAGCTCTTACTTTAAAAATCTTTTTAAAAGATAAATGCTGGACATCACTGGCCATTAGAGAAATGCAAATTAAAACAACACAAGGATTCCATTTTACCTCAGAAAGAATGGATAGCATTTAAAATAATCAAATAATAATGAATCCTGGCAGGCTGCAGGGGAAAAAGGAGCCCTTCTACATTTTTGGTGGGAATGTAAACTAGTACAGTACAGCTACTATGGAAATCAGTATGGCAATTCCTCAAAAAGCTAAAATCAGAAATTCCATTTGACCCCAGCTATTCTTTTTGTAGGTATCTTCCTGAAAGAGTTGAAGATATTACATTACAGTGATACATGCAGACCCATGTTCATAGGAGCATAATTTATAATAGCTAAGTCTTAACAGTGGCCTATATGTCCATGAACAGATGAGTAGATAAAGAAAATGTGATATTTACACTCTGTCATAAAGAAAGATAAATTTGAGTCATTTGTAGGAAAATGGATGCACCATGAGAGAATATAATGTTGTGAGATAAATAAGACACAAAAGTTTAACTATTGCATGATTTCTCTTATATGAGAAACAAAGTATAAATAATGAGCAAAATAAAAGATAACAGGAAGCAGGGAGATAGGTCTTTCTCAATAGGGAAGGGGATCGAGAGATGGAGAGGGGGAGGGAGGGACGGAAGGGAAGGCATGCAAAAAGGAATTGGGATGGGCTATGTACACGTGCCAGCTCCACACAGGGATGTAGACATTATGTACTGCAAACAGGTACTAAAAAATATTTTAAAAGATAAGTCATCAAGCTGTGGTGTTGTATGCCTGTAATCCCAGCCCTAGCCTGAGCAGTTTAGGGATTTAGTGAGACCCTGTGTCAAAATGAAAAAAGAGTTCAGTACTTCATACTGAACTGCATCATCAGTACTGGAAAAAAAGAAAGAAAGAAAAAAAGAACTAAAGCAAACAACAAAATATATTGTCAGGTTTATAATTCACAGAAGCAAAATATGTTAATAATAGCATTGGTACTGGGAGGAGGAAAGGGAAGTATACTGTTTAGCTTTTGTCTCCTCTATATATTGCATGATATTCCTTGTGATATGTTAAAGATAGTTTCCAAACTTCCATTGTCCATCATGGCAGCCACTGGCCACATGTCACTCTTGAGCCCTTGAAATGTGACTAATGCAAAAAGGAAGACACCGTAAATGCAAAATGCACACAAGATTTCAGGCATGAAGTGTGAGAAACATTATAAATTTTCTTATTAATATTTTATACTGCTATAGGTTGAAATGATACTAATTTAGGAATATTGGTTGAAACAAAAAACACTACTAAAGTTAATTTCACCTGTTCTTTTTTACTTTTTAGTTTATGTCTATTAGAAAAATTATAAATTACATACGGGTCTTACATTATCTATCAGACAGCGTTGCTAGAAACCCTAAAGCAATCACAATAAACAACACCACCAAAACAAGTAAAAACTGCCAGGCATGGTGGCACATGCCTGTAATCCCAGCACTTGGGAGGCTGAGGCAGGAGGATCTCTGGAAATTCAAGCCCTCTTGGAACTACATAGTGAGACCTTGTCTCAAAAAAACCAAACAAGGGCCAGGGATGTAGCTCAGTGGCTCCATACTTGCCTCTCAAGAGCAAGGTCCTAAACTCAATCCCCAGGACCACAAAAAAATAAATAAATGAAAATAATAAATGCATGAAATAAGAAAAGCCACTTGCAAAATTTCTTTAAAAAACAAACAAACAAACAAAATCCAACCAAACAAAAATGTAAGAAGTAACAAATAAAACCAAAAAGTTATAGCTACTTGGAGAACAAAAAAACAAAAATGAAAAATACCTTATTAATCCAAAATGAAAGAGAAAAAAAGGGAAATAATAGGAAAAATTTAAAAGTTTAGCAAAAGGATAGATTGATTTTTAGATAACAAGGCTCGAGCTCAGGGGCTTTTAACCACTGAGCTACACCCCAGCTGTTCTTGTTTATTTTTTATTTTGAGACAGAGTCTCACTAAATTGCCCAGGAAGGCCTTAAACTTTTGACCTTCCTTCTTCAGCCTCCCAGAAGGCTAGGGTTACAGGTGTGTGTCTTATCCAAAGAGCTCCATCCCAGAATTGAGGGTTAAGGAATGGCATAATTCATGGCCACATCAGTACTTTTCTAGGCTTCCAGTTTATTACCCACTGTATGAAGGACTGAAGGAGGTCGGAAAGGGATCTGTGAGCTCCTTCAGATTCTTAGTGTTGAGGACACCACAATATGAAATTGGAAATGCAAGAGACAGTCCAGGGCCTGGAGGAGAGGCAAACCATTCTTCCGAGTTTTTGTCTTTGCCTAACATTTTGGAGCAGGACAGAGAAATTAAGAGCTTGGTTGGGTGCACCTGTGACAGGGTGGAGACATGAGAAGGGCAGAGAGTGAAGAGTGACTGAGCTAAGCCACAAGTTTTAGGATAAATCCTGCTTGTTCCTTAAGAATGTATATCAGTTCAGTAATAGCCATTTGGATAAAAAGGAATATATAAATATACATTATTTTAAAATGGTCTTATTCTGATGCTATGTAGAATAATGAGGTGAATCTAAACAGGGAATGTTTAGATTTTTAAAAATATTACTGTAAAAACACATTACCATTAATCCCCCTCAGAATACTCACCCTCACTTCAAATACACATATTCATCATTCTTACCTCTCTCTGAAGCAATTCTGGAAGTCCAGTGTCATGACTGTCTTTACAAAGTACGATCAGGAGTTTGGTGAGTGCTAACATCAAGGGACATTCAATGCGAAGGGAAGCTTGTAAAAATAAAAATTGAAAACAACAACAATAACAAAACATTAGTGTATCCCCATCCACTTTATTCACCAAATCTGACACCATGCAACTTCTGGCTCTTTCCCAGAGTCAAAATGACCATGAAAGGTAAATGTTTTTAATCAAGTCAGGACATTGAGACGGCCATGACAGCATAACTAAAAACACTCATTAAAGAGGACTTCCAGACCTGCTTCAGAAAATGGCAAGAGGAGGAGGCTCCTGGGCCACAATTCCACTGCTCCCAGGGCAGAGGAGGTAAGCCAATCCCAGCGCCCAGGAAGAGGCTCCCAGGCCGCCATTCCTCCTCTCCCAGGGCAGAGGAGGTGAGCCAATCCCAGCGACCAGGAGGAGGCTCCTGGGCATTCCACCGCTCCCAGGGCAGAGGAGGTGAGCCACACAGGCATCAGCAGCACACCACCCAACCCCCACCACACCACACCACTGTGGAAATGAGAAGACACATAAACAAGCCTCAAAAACAGACTTCCAGATCACCTGCAGCAACCCCAAAGGGAAATGAGATGGAAAAATCTGATACTCAACCACCTGGACTAACCCTGAACTGGCAACAAAAGAGGATCTGGAAAAAATGAAATCAGAAATAATTTCTCAAATAACAGCAGAGATTGTCCACATAGCGCAAGACATGATTAATAAATCTAGAGAGGACACAGATAAAACAATAAAGGATCTGAGGAACATGATGGAATCCCAACATAGGAAACAAATGGAATCCATAAAACAGATGCAAACAGATTTCCAGGAGATTAAA
>NW_004624819.1:6569566-6619708 GCF_000247695.1 Heterocephalus glaber | reverse complement strand
TCCAGAGTTAGTTCCATTAATTTGTCTTCCAAGGTACTTCTTAGAAGTTGTCAAATTTATTTCAAAACAGATTTTTGAAATATGCTTTCTATATCCTTTTAAATTCTGTAAAATGTGTGGTAATGTCTCCTAGATCTTGATACTGTAAATTTTAAAATGTATAATTGATGTTGTGTAATAGGATGAAAAGGTCTAAAGGAGCAGGGGAAGTGGGAGGAGTAGGGGGAAGGAAAGAAGGGAAAAGAAAAAATATGAGAAAAGGAAAAATATGGAAATAAAATCCTTGCAAATAGGGAAGGGAGGGCAGGGGAAGGGGGAAAAAAATAAGAACCAAGATACTCATATAATGGTACATGATCCCAATGATGAATGTAACTGTATTTTATACCTAAAATGTACCAATAAACTTAATGGGGAAAAAAAGAAAGTGTCAAGAATAATGGGATGAGTATGTTCAAAGTGAAGGGAAGGATTTTGAGGGAGATTAATGGTAATGTGTCTTTTTTGGAATAAATTTTTAAAAATTTAAACATTCACTCAGTTTTCAGTCATACCTTGTCTACACATTTAAAGGACACAATCTGATAGATTTTGATATATGTATACAGACATGAAGCTAACAGCACAATCAAGATAGTGGACATATTCAGTGACCCTTCAAAAGTTTCCTTGAACCTTTTTGTTATTATTCTTCCCTGCACATCTTTCTCCCTGTGTCTCCAGGGAGCCACTCACCTGTTAGTTTATATTGATTTGCATCTCCTATAATATAATATAAACAGAATCATGCAATACATATTCATCTTTTTCAGGCCTTTTCACTCCATATATTTATTTTGAGATTTATTCATGGTGTCACTTGTGTCAGTAGTCTATTTTTTTTTTTTTTTGGTATTAGGGAACGAACTTGGGTCCTTGTTCCTGTGAGGCAGGCCACAGAACCACTGAGCTAAATCCCTGGCCCATTAATCCATTTTATTGCTTAGTAGTAGGCCAATTTATTGTTATATAAAAAATCTGTCCATTCATTTTCCTAATGATGTACACTTCTGTTGGTTTCAGTTTGGGACTACTACAAATAAAGCTACTAAGAAAATTCTCGTACAAGTCACTATATTTAATTTTCTCCTGAGTAAATACCTAGCTGGGAAATGACTGTGACACATGGTAGGTTGACAAATTGCTTTCCAAAGCAGTTCTAATCATTCTACATTCCATAAGCCAGCACTGTGTAACAGTTACAGTTCCTTCACAACCTCTCCAACCTTTGGAGGGATTAGTCTTTTTTAATCAAGCCATTCTAATATGTGTGTAGTACTGTACCTCATTTTGTTTTCCATTTATCCCGATTTGCTTGGCTTTAGTAAATTAATCTTAATGATAAGTGCTGTTGAGTGTCTTTGAAGTATTAATTTGCCATTTCTTTTTGCAAAATGTCTATTCAAAACTTTTGCACATTTTAAAAATTGAATTCTTTGTTTTCATAGAGTTCCTTAAATATCCTGGACACAAGTGTCTTATTAGATATTTGATTTGACAGTATTGTCTCCATTCTGTGGTTTGTCTTTTCATTCTCTTAACAGGGTCATTTGAAGAGCAGTAGTAATTTTATTTTTATTAAGTCCAAGTTATTAATTCATGGATCTTGGAAATCTGTGCTTCATCAAAAGTTACAAAAATTTTCTATTTTTCATCTGTAAGTTATAAAATTTTACAAGTATGTTAATTATCCATTTTAAATTAATTTTATATAATGTATAAGGTAAGGATCAAAATTTATTTTTTGCATATGGAAATACAATTGTGCTAATGCTATTTGTTGAAAATTCTATCTTTTATCTATGGCGTTGATGTTAGATCTTTGTTAAATACAAAGTTTCCATACACGTATAGATTCAGTTCTGTACTTATTTTGGTCTACTCTTTCAGTCTATCTTTATACCAATACCATCCTGTTTCAATTAGTTTATTTTTTTGATAATATATCATTTTTATTTTCCTCTCATACAGTTCGAGAAAAACAGACAGTAGTGTAAGCTGGACGTTAGAGTTGGGAAAGGTGTTTGCAGTGATGGGCTGCTGAGTAGGGAGGGAGCCAGGTTGGCATTCAGTCAATAGGAAGTATGTGTATACAATACTGATGGGTATCTCACACAACAAGGGTGCATACGAAGGGGATTCTGACCCATTCTGCTCTGCCCCTCCTCACTTAAAGCCTCCTGATTAGCAGGGCTCCATAAACAACAAAAGCACTTAGAGAAAGTCTGCAGCAGACCAAATAGTTAGATCACCCATGTCCTCACATGGTGAAAAGGACTGGGAAGCTCCCTGGGAACACTTTTATGTGGGCACTAATCCTTTTCTTGAAGGCAGAGGCCTCATGACTTAATCACCACCTAAAGGCTTCCTCTCCTAACACAATCACACTGTACTGCTAACTAAGTTTCAACATATGAGTTTTAGGGCATGAGGAGAAACAAACAACCTTTTGGGAGAGGCAATAGCTAGATAACCAGTCCTAACAAGGAAATCGCCAGCAGAGAAAAGACCACAGCCACCCCAGTGTGTCCACAAGTCCACATGTAGGTTTGCTGGAGTAGGCAGGAGTCAAGATAGTTGAGTCAATGCAGATATCATACATTAGTGTAGATTTCCTTACAGAAATTTCTGAAGGTCTCAGGTGATTTGGCCCTTTTACATTTTTTAAGCCCATCTCATTCCACTCTTTCTCCTCTCCCACTAAGCTCTAGCTCACTGGCTTCCTCTCAGTTCCTTGAACACAATGATTTCTTTCCCCCAAGAGCCTTCATTTTGTTGTTGTCTGGGCTTAGGGCACTCATCCACAGAATGTTAGTGGTTGGTCCTTTTCCATCTTTTAGGCACCTGTTGAAATGCCACCCCTTAAATGAAGTCTTGACTAGCTACCTTACTTGAGATAACCCCCAATTTCCTGCTAGCTGTTCTATATCACATTGCTATGCTTATTCCTTTCCCCTGAGCACTACCTAAGGTTATCTTCTTCATTTATTTGTTTAATATCTTTCTCCCCTCACCACATGAGCTGAGAATTAGATCCTTAACTACTTATTCATTGTTATGTCCAAAACATTAAATGCTGCGTAGCACACTGTAGGGTGTTAATGCAAACTGTTACATAAACGAATTTGTCTGTCTTGTGCACCAGTTATTAGCTCTACATGAGCTACATTGAGGTCTGCTTTGCTCATCACTAAATCTCTCACATTCATTGGCTTAATGAATATGTGCTGAATAAAAGTTAAATGAAAAACCTAAGTGAGGAAGACCCTTTGACTGCTGTTTCCTCCATCTGTGGATTTGTGAGCTGCATTTAGTCTGGGGGAACAAAGTAAATGCTAGTGAAATCCAAGCAGCCTACGGTCTCCCCAGCCTCTAGATACATTCAGGGTCCTATGAAGACTACACAGATTTCAGGACCTGTTTTCTCTATCTGCATAATGCCAGTTCTTAACCCTTCAAATGTTCTTCTCAGCATTTCTGAGAGTCCCCAAGGAGTTTCTCATTGTGACCAGGAACACATGTACCCTTACTAATGGACCCACCACCTTGTTGACACTACATTTTCCTTCCCACTCCCTTAATCATCTCACTTTTTTTTTTTTCAGCAAACCTATTGCTACTCCATTGACCAGAATTTTATCACACTATATGAATATCCTAAAAGCTCACAACAACAAAGTTTTGTGATTTGTGACAAATTGGGGATTACCTCTGCTAACCTGAAATAAATTTGGCTTAAATTTGTCTCCATACTTACATGATAAAGTTTGGCCTAAAGCAGCCTCTGTACCTAGTGAACTGGAAATTAACTTGATGTGCAAACAAACCAACCAACTGAGTCTCTGGCAGTTGAATTCCAGCCAATCACAGTTGCCAGATGAACAGACCATGTCCCTACCAGGGAAATGCCAACTGTAGCCAATCATGTTCTTTCTGTATATCATGTCCTTTTCTCTGGGTGTAAACATAACCTATACATGGGGTGGGATGGGGGACTCTGAGCCATTTTTGGTGTGGAATGTGGTCCCGTTCTAGAAAGTTTTCCTTGCTCAAAGTTAAATTAAACTGATCTCCATTTTTATTTTAACACAGCCCTCTCCACTTTGTGATTTTCAGACTGGGGGGTTGGACAGCACATTGTGCATGTACATGTGTCTCACTGTCTATAGTGTGTTCAGTGAAGGCTCTTCCAGCTTTGTAATTGCAGCCTTCACTTTGCCTAGAACCCAGACCTGAATCTATGGGTGTAAGATGTAAGTGACAGTCACAAGGCTGTACTCTGTTTGCTCCCCCTGCCTCCTTGTGGCTCCCTCCTCCATCTTTAGGATGAGTTCCCATGCAAGAGATACTATAGCTCCCTTCACATAGACTTCACAATTTATCCAAAATGGCTAGTAGTCCAAGCAGGAGACATGGCTCAAGCTCTTTCCAATAGGTTCTTCAGGGCCCAGAAAAAAGGACTGATTTCACAAATTCCCCAGACAGGCTCAAACAAGCCTGAGTCGAAGGGAGCTTCAGCTTGGATTCGAGCTGAAACTGTGCTATCCTGATGCACAGGAAAATCTTCAAATGTACTCAGCAGTGACAAACCTTCAAATCACATAAGGTCTCCCCACACCCTTGGCCATAATGACAGCCAGCAGCAACAGAGGCTGTGAGGCGGCAGTTAAGAGCAGTTTAGAGGCCACCAAAGGGGATACAGAAGCCAACCAGCCCACAGGATTCTTTCCTGAGGGCAGGAATGAGCTGGGACTACTGACAGTTCTGCTAAAATTCCTCCGGGACACCCCTTAAGCTGAGCACTCAGGTCGCTTGTCAATATATAAGGATATAGACCGGAAGCATATATACATCATTAAAATAGTTGCTATGTTTAGCTGATGGAGTTGTGATGCATTTTCTAAACAAAAATTCATTTATATATTTCAATCATTGTTCTTTATTTCTTAATTAAGGGAAAATAAGTGAAGGTTTTTTTTATTTTTGGTACCGGGGATCGAAGTCAGTACCTTGCACTTTCGAGGCGGGCAGTGGAACTACTGAGCTAAATCCCCTGCCCTGAAGATTGTTTTTATATGCTTTTGAGCCTAGTTATTCTGAGATCATTAGTACCCCAATAACTCTTGTTCAAGCCAAGAATTAATAACTAATTCTCTCTAATCCCTTGCTCAGTTGTGAATTTGTGCATTTAAAACTATAACAAATAGCCTCATCTGGGTGCTCTAGCACAGCCTGTGCCCAGTTACTCAGGAGGTCGAGGCAAGAGGATTCCTGGAGCTGAGGAGTTCAGAGCCAGCCTGGGCAACACAACAAGGCTCCACCTCAAAACAAGAACAAAACGAAATGGCACACTCTCAGCTCACAAATTGCAAGTGTAAGAGCTACCATATTTGTTTTTTTTTGGTACCAGGGATTGAACTCGGGTCCTTGCGCTTGCGCAGCAGGCGGCGAAACAACTGAGCTGAATTCCCAGCGATACCATATTTGTTTATAACTTGTAAATCACTTGAAGTCCAACTCCATGCCTCATCCTTGTAGGGTGGTGGGAAATTCACTAGCAGTTGGCGATATGCCTTGCATCTGTGTTTCACTAAGGCTTTGGAGGGCCCCAGCCTTCAGCAGATTCTTCGGAAGTGCCGGGACATTCCCAGGGCTCTGCTGCTTTCATCCACCTACGGTGCACTGGAATCATAAGCAAGGTGATAGTTAACTATGCTGAAGATGTGGCCTTCCAAGGCCCCCCGGAAAGAAAATTAATCTTCTAATTGTATCTTCTGTGAGGTGCCTGCATTAACTTCCTGTATAAAGGTCCCAACATTTCTTCAGTTAGCAATGAAAATATTATTTTATTCTGATATGTTGAAGCCTGGAGTTTCCTCCTTGTGCAAGGAAAGGAGTGCCTTCCAGTGATTCAGGAATGGTGGCTTAATTCTTTCATATTGTTTTTATTTCAACGTTGTGTGAGGATTTATTTTACTCTCAGTGTAGAGATGCGCAGGGCATTGCTCCAGGGTGGAGGATAGACATCGCCCACACACAACCTCTTACACAACACAGGATGATGAGGCTTCCACTTGCGCCATGGATACCCAGTGTGGTGACTGAATGCTTGTCAGAAGCTCACTCCCTGCTTATCTGATGGGGCAAGGGTGTTCAGGGAGTGTCCAGTGGCAGCCCAGTTGGCCCTGTGAGAACCCACAGATGCCTCTGGGGCGAAGCCCTTTCCTCTAAAAACAGTCAGGATGAGAGAGTCCTCCCCGCCAACTACCTGGATGAGTGCAGGATAGAGATGGATAGAAGAAACGCACACTGGTAAAATGGTAATGTTTATTTTGATGACATAGTTTAAAGAAAATAAATCATCTTTTTTTTTTAATCAAAGAAGAAGATAATAGGAATTCAGAAAGAAACAGCATCCTTATATTAGGGATTGAAATCGATGGGTGTTTTTTTAAAGTAAGTTTCTCTAGAATAGTACTTTAATGGTTTTGATATTTGTCTTTGGTGATTTAGAATTCTAAATTACAGTCTTTGAGAAAGAATGTATCTTACTGCATAGTCACAGCAAATAAACCCATGTTAACACAAAACAGTAATAGTAATAATAGCACCATTAGTTCAAACTTTCCGAAGGCTATATCACAGAGTAAACAAAAAAAGACAATGTTTTATACTTGTAAACCACTTTACAATGCCCAAAGTGCTTTCACTTAAACAGTTTCATTCAGTCCATGAGATATGGTCTCCTATGAGCTAGGTAGCAAAAATTGTTTCCATCATTTTGCAGGTAAGAGATGGAAACTAAACTAGTTTGGTGACTTACATAGGATGTCCTGGGTTATATGGCTGGGAAAATCCAAAACTGGAACTAGGACTCTGGACTTGGGCACCTCAAACCATTTTTACTTCTGGTAGAAAGATCATTCATAGCTCTACAGATTCTGTCACTGAAAATAATCTTGATTTCTATAGATACATGCAATTCACAGTACTTATCTATGTTGGATTGATACATTTTTAGGGCATTTATAATTGTCCATTTTCATGTACTGTTAAAATAATACATGAATCAGTCTAATAAACAACTCAGGTCACAATTTTCCTTTGGATTCTCTAGGAGACTTACTATTTAATCATCATTTACATGGCAGATGTACCTTTTGAAGAGCATCATTTCTACTTACTCCACCCTTTGACCCAGTTTCTGCTACAAGTTGGCATGAAGGTATTTTATTGCACATACTGCAAAAGCCTGGCACTTGCTTTAAATCTGTATCAGCAATTTTTAATCAGACTAATTTAACTCACCCTAAAAAGGGCAGAAGTAAGGAGGCACATACACAAGGACACTGCCAGGTTCATTCTCTTGCCCACCCTTTCCTTAGATTCATCTCTTTCCCATCCAGGCGCAGGAGCAAATATGCAAATGGTGTAGGTTAGAGATTATTTTGGTTCACACAGACCCTGAGAGGCCACATGTGCTGTCAGCTCTGAAGGGTTCCCAGAGCCACAGTAGCTTCAAATTTGTTGTGACTGCAGGAAGAAAATAACCTGTTTCACTCAGGCCATTCTGGTTGCTCCAGTGTCCTTATAATAAAAAAAGGCTGACCCCTCACATTTGTGAGCACCAGGGCAAGAGTATGAATAGAAGCCCATTTACTATGTGGCTCAATATTTAAATGTTAGGCTAGCAGCTGTAAAATGAAATATGTTCTTCCCACTTACTACAACAACATTGCACCTAGTAGAACAGAAGTGAATTGCATGTTTAAAGCTGAGGTTTTATGTTACCGGCAAAATATAAGATATTTTAATTTGATTATTATTGTACTTGTTAGGGATTTTTGGTAGTGAAACTAGTCATGAATAATAACATGAAATGATATAATTTATAAGTTACTTATAAATTATTTTAATCTATAAATGTGTTCTTATTTTCATTAGAAAAAGATCACTTATGTTGCTCTAATTAAGTTTTTTTTTTTGGTACTGGGGATCGAACTCAGGTCCTTGTGCCTGCGAGGCAGGTGGCAGAACCACTGAGCTAAATCCCTGGCCCTCTAATTAAGATTTTCACATAATTTGTGCTGTATTAACAATAAAGCTAAAAGATAAAAAACTAATTATAATTGTATAGAGAATATAAAATTTGAATGTCTTTGGCAAAGATTAAAGTTAAATTAAAATCAGAATTACTTAATATGTATTTCCCCCAAAAATGATTTTTCTTTTAAAATTTTAAAAATGTCCTATTAAAAGTAAGTCAAAATGCATATAAAATTATAATCAAAATTATCTAAATAAGTTAAAAATTTAGGATTTTTAAAAAAAATTTAATTAAATCCTCCTTTTCATCTGGTTTTAGGATTAGGGTCTTGCTATGTAGCCCAGGCTGGCCTTGAAATCACTATGTAGCCCAGGCTGGGCTCAAACTCCTGCCTCCACCTCCTGAGTGCTGAGATTACAAGGATGTGCCACCATGACCAGCTCTAGATACTTTCATAAAAATAGGGCTATTTGCAATTCTAGCATTGAATATCCACTAGCTGTCAATATAAAAATCAGTATTGTAGATTATGTTTGTTTACATTAGCATTATCTGAGAAAAATATAGTGTGATCCATGTAAATAGCTTTTAGCTTATTACATTAAATGTTTATTTACATTAGAAAAATTACAGAATAACATTTCAAAAATTGTTAAAATTAATTTTAATACATTTTACTTATTTCAATATGATTAAAATATTTCAACATGCTGTCAACATTAAAATAAAATAATCTTTTATTTTTTTTCTATGCTTTTTTTTTTTTTTTTTTTGGTACTGGGGATCAAACTCAGGACCTTGGGCTTGTGAGGCAGGCGGCAGAACCACTGAGCTAAATCCCCAGCCCTCTTAATTTTTTCAAAACTAAGAAAAACACAAAAGTGTATTTTAAACTTAAAGCACTTCTCAGTTGCACCAGTTACATTTCAGGGCACCTTTTCTCCCTGAAAAGACATATTTGTCAACGACTTTCCTTTTTGCGTATATAAAACACACTTTAGACATTATATATGACTATTTGACCCATTATTAATTAAGAGCAATCATAATGCCTTTTGAAAATATTTTCAATTTTCAGCAGAAAATTTATTCATTTAAGTAAATTTATTATTAGCGAACTATTTTAGTGGTCAAAATGCCATATCTTGAATATATTTTAACACTCATTACTCATTTGACCCGCACAGCTACGTATCGTAGACAGGGAATAAATTATCACCATTTATGAGATAAGGAGATTGAGACTAGTGACTTGCCCATACCCACACACATTAGAGACACAAGCAAAAATAGAACTGAGATCTCTCCCGATTCCTGGGGCAAGAAACTTTCCTTTCATACACAGTACCTTCCTAATTGCTCTTCATTAAATTTATGATCCATTGCAGATAAAGTGCTAAAGAAAAATCTTGTGAATAAAATAAGCCTACTAGGTAGGATCTAATAAAATACTCTCAAATTATGTTGCTTTCCTTTAGAATCACCCTTATTTACTTTATATTAGCAAGGAATAAATGAATGTATACCACAAGAACTTTACTCAGAAACCAACTATTACACAATTTTGTTGGTTTTGTGTCCAACATTCATTCACATGCCATCTCTTATTTGGAAATCTTTTGAATTAATCATGACCAAACTCTTACCAATAATACAAGAAATGTTTCTGAATCTAATTTGTCATTGATAATAAAAATTTGTAAGTGTGCTGATCAATTAAGTTAGCTCTACCAGATAGACCTCATTACTTGGAGACTTGATTAAGTTTCTCAATAAAATGATCTTGGTAGGTAATAAGGGCATAATATTTCTTTCACTTTCTGCTTTGGCTTTACAACTAGAGAAAATTTCATCATCATTTAGGTATCATTTCACTGCCAAACCATTGCAATTTAATTCTATGAATGTTCTGGCCAGCATAATACTCTCTACTTTACAAAACTTGTTTTTTTCTCCAAACACCACCTCCTGGCCCCAGATATGAAATTGACTGAAGTCAATGAATTCAAAAGAAAGATAAAAGTTGAAGCTGGGGATGTAGCTCAGTGTCACAGTGCCTGCCTGGCAAGTGCAAGGCCCTGAGCTCGATCCCCAGTGTGGGAGCGATGAGTGGAGAGTTGTGCAAGGCAGCAATGAGGTAGTAAAATAATTCTTAATTAATTCACAAAAATGATGGAATAGTAGGAAACAGAGCAATAGTGATGAGGCTGGGGTAGTAAGTGGGAATTATATATGGAGGTAAAAAAGACTTGACCTTAAAGAGTATATATACTGAGGAGTTAACAGTGAGAAACACCACAATTAGATGTCTATAATACATTATCTGACTTTTAGACTGTTTTCTTCCTTTTAATTAATTTATTTATTAATTTATTTATTTTGGTACCAGAGATCAAACTCGGGACCTTGTGCTTGCAAGGCAGGCAGTGGAACTACTGATCTAAATCCTCGGTCCCATTCTTCCTTTTTAATTTGCTTGAATATAGTGAAATAAATAGAAATGTATAGAACAGAGCAAGGTTTCTCACTGAAATTTCATTTGTGAAACTTTTTTGAGTAAATTCAATATACCCCGAACATAATCACAAGTTTCCACAATGGCTAAAATAGATTATTTTTCTAAGTAGCTAGTAAGACAGGATTCAAAATGATTAAGGATATAATCTTTCAGTTCAAAACTAAATTCATTTCATAATTTTTACAGTGGGAAAATGAAAAAAAGTTCCAATAGGTAATTAAGTGGCCTAGAAAAGCTCAAATATAGCAGTATTTATCAGCTCCACCTATTTGTTTTATTCCTTGGCCAATACTTTATTTGGCTATCTTGAAAGATCATGACATTCTCAACTAAAATATTATGCCTTACAGAGGGGCAGAAGGTTAATATATGCAACACAGCTTATGAAGATGAATTCAAATTTAGTATGATAGACTCTTTACCTGCATATTCCTAAGGAATCCAAATCCTTGCCTGTTCTTAACTCAGTTGTCTGCATATTTGCTCTTTCATTTGTCTGCTTCAGCTGGTGATTTCTATCTTCCTAACATCTGAGTTAAAATCTATAGGTATTACTTATTCTTTCATTCTTCGTCCAGTTCTGACAATGTCTCAGACTGTATGCTGGACACAGCCGACAGAGAGGGGTTAAGACAGGCAAGGAACTTTCATTGTAGTGGAGAGAAAGATAATAAGCAGTCATCAATCAAATGAGATAATTTTAACTAACGGTAAGTACTGTGGAGGAAATATGAGGTGTGATAAAAATACAGTGAATGTTTAAATTAGAACATGTATTCCCATAAAAGACACATTGCCATTAATGTCTCCTAAAATACACTCAACCTTTGAACACACATAACTCACTGTTCTTGTCACTTCCTGAAGCAGTTTGGGAGTCCTCTTTTGTTTCTTTAATTGCACTGTTGTGGCTGCCTTGATGTCCTGAATCTATGCAAAACATTTACCTTTCATGGTCATTTGGACTTTAAGGAAGAGCCAAAAGTTGTGCCGTGCAGAATAAGGTAGATGAGGACACACCGTGAAGTTCTTTTACTAATCTCCCATTTTGTTGGATGGCACTCGGCAGGAGCATTCACTGAATTTTTTTAAATCATATTTTGTAATGACACTCACAAAAGAAGACCAGAATGATGGTATAAGTGTGTACGAAGTGAGGGAATTAATGGCAATGTGTCATTTACTGTAATGCATTTTTAAAATTTAAATATTAACCATATATTTCGATCCCACCTATAAATTGAGAGTTGACTTTTAATAGGCATTTCTGAGGAGACACAGGAGATAAGACCAGAAGAGCTTTGAGCAGAATACTTCAGGCTGAGGGAGGAATGAATTTAAGAGAGAACAGAATCTTTGCAGAACAGCCAGAGAAGAGAGTGTGAACAGGCAAGAGCCATTATATGCACAGTCCAGCTGACAAGGGTAAAGATTTTATTCTGAAAGTGTTGGGAAGCCATTTGCAGCAGGCACTTATGGGACTGGCTTGATCTGATTGGAAGAGCAAGATCGGGAACAGACAGCTTCACTCTAGGGATCCAGGCAAGAGAGCATGGTGGCTTGTTTCAGGGTAGTGGAAGTGCGGAGACATGACAAACATTAACGGTGTAACTGGTAGTACTGAGTAATAAGTTGGATGTGGGAGGTGGTGTGGTGTTCTGGAGCAGCGTTTCACTAGTTCATGTGAGTTCTGAGCATCTCCTTTCAACTCTGCAATCAGTGATGAAATGTCACTGGGCTTACATCACAGAAATTTACAAAAGCCAGGCATAAAGCCTCTAGTCTTTCTTATCCCCAGCTAAATATTTATCTGCATACTTATTTCAGTCTGATAAAGGAGAATACTCAACTTTGACATTTTGGACACAGGTGTCTCAGGTGTCTGTTAAATCCTTCTGTTCTCTTGTGCTCTCCAGCTCTTTAAGTTCTATCTCCTAAGTACTTTTCAAATCTGTCTCTTACCCTTTTCAACATCTACTGTTCCTACTCACAACCTTAACATTTCTTTCCTGTGCTGTCACAAAAGTGTCCTGGTTTCTCAACAGATCACACAACAAATCAAGAACACTGTCTAAAATATAACTGGAATCTGGTTGCTCCCATGTTTAGAAGTCTTTGTACTGTCTATAGAAAAAGCCCAAGCTTCTCAACATGATGTCCCAGTCCTTCACCCTTGAATTCCACCTTCTAGCGCTGTCTTGAATTTAGTACTGCTTCTTATACTATAAACACATCATGCTGTTTCTCCCTCCAAGATTTGCTCTTCATGCCTCTACTGCATGGAATACTATTCCGTCCTCAACTGGCATCACACATCACCTCTTTGGGAAGGCTTCCATGTTTTCTTCCTATGCACACTGGCCAGATTGTAAGGACTAGCATCTGAGCTCTTGGCCACTCACTTCATTTATTTCACTGTGTTGAAATAATGGCGTGTGTTGCCTTATCTACTTTTCCCTCTACTAGTGGTGGAGAAACTATGTCAGGGATGCTGCCATGGGGCTGTTCATCACTAAAAGCTCTAAGATTTGCCATTGCTGCATCTGGACCATGAGAATCTTCAAGACAAAGACAATGGCTGACATACACAGCATGTGAACTCTATACAGAAACTTAATGAATACTTGTTGAAGGGACAAATGAATTAGTTAATACTTACTCATGATATACACATTGGCAATTATCTTTTCTAGTATAGACAGCCTCAAAATGAGTAGAAAATATTTTTGCTTCACCCCACAATACCTTTCTGCCTTCATCTTGTCATCAGTGTTGAAGTTAATAACATCAATCTCTTTATTATTGTTATGTTTATTGGGTGCCAGAGGCTTAGGCAGAGAGATTAACTCATTTTCCAAGGTTAGACAGTAAATAAAGAGCTATTTATTATCAATTACTATAATTTAGTATACTCACCTTTTTACTTATCTGTCAATTATTTGAGGATTGTGGCTGATTCAGAGAAGCTAGTATTGAATAATAATAGAAACAGTAGCAACAGACATTTATTATGTTTACTACTTTACATGGTTGATCTTTATTGCTATATGCTAACACTGTACATACTATCATCAAACTTAGTTTAAAATATACATTAATTATTCTTCTGAATAAAATCCTAGAACTTAAATGACTACAAAATGTTATTTTAAAAACTTTTTTATTATCTATTTATCTATGATGTATTATCTAAAAGAGTCAACTTTTGAAATAGTTTAAGATTTAAATAGAATTTGTAAAGATCCCATATATGCCACATTTATTTTCCCCTACTAATAACATCTTACATTAATGTAGTATCTTTGTCCCAATTACTGAGCCAATATTGAGTTCATACTTTATTTAGCTTTCCTTAGTTTTTATCTAATGCTCCCTTTTCTGTTTCAGGGTCCCACCCAGGATTCCACATTCCTTTAGATTCCATGTCTTTTTAGGCTCCTCTTGCCAATGACAGTTTCTCAGACTTTCCTTGTTTTTTATCTCCTTGACAGATCTATCTTTCTTTCTCTTCTTTTCTTTTTTTTTTTTGCGGCACTGGAGTCTAAACCCAGGGCATTTGCAATGAGCTACATTTTCACCTCAATTTTTAGATTTTTATTTTAAGGCAGAGTCTCACTAAACTGCCAAGTTGTTGGACTTGAACTTGTGATGTTTCTGCCTCAGCCTCCCAGAGCAGCACACCATACCCAGCTTCCTTGACAGTTCTGAGGAACACTACTTAGATTTATTGCAGAATGTCTGTGAGTCAGAATTTGATATTTTTCTCCTGATTAAAGTTTGGGGGAGAAAAGCCACAGAGGTCTTTTTGTGGCATCATTTTCATTACAATAGAGCAAAGGTACATACCATCAACATCTTCTTTCACTGCTGATGTTGATCTTAATCATCTGGGTGAGGAAGTGTTTGTGAGATGTATCCATTGCAGCTACTCTTTTTCTGTCTGTCAACTTGGAACTATGTACATATTGCCACATGTATCCTCTGGCCTCCTCTGTCCTTAACTTACACCTCAGGAGTGAGAAACCTGGCTTCTACTATCTGCCATCCATTTACTTAATTGCTGGATTCCAGTGTACACACACAGCGAGGTCAGAATCCTTATTCCCTCCACTGTGGGAAATAATCAATTGGACCAATTGGAGTGCATTACCTTTATGCAGCTCATTTTCTCTGAGTCCTACAGACTGCTCATTTTCACATGCATGTATGTCAGCAAATTTGACCTTGATCCTCTCCAGTAAGGTTCTTATATCTTGAAATACAACTAGATTCTTCTGGGACAGTTTGTATTCATCTGCGGATCACCCAACCTCGAGTGATTTTTTAAAAAAAATGTGCATATGTTAAGGCTTCCTCTTTGCCGTGGATGTCCAAGTTGGGAGAAATGCAGTGTCATTTAGCCACAAGCTCAGGATCACACACATCATTTTCCCTACCATAAAAAATAATCTCGGGCCTAGGATTTAGCTCTGTGGTTCGGCCTCCTTCCTGGCAAGTGCAAGGTGCTGAGTTTGATCCCGGGTATCATAAAAAACAACTCTACTTCACATATTCAACTTCCTGCTCTCTCTCTCAGACCCTTTTACTATCATTATAGTTTTGCCTATCCAGAAATGTCAAATAATTAGTATCATGTAGCCTTTTTGGACTGATTCCTTTCACTTAGCAATATGCATTTGTGTCATTCATATCTTGTCGTGGCTTTGCAGTTCATTTCTTTTATTGCTGAATAATGTTGTATAATGTGGCACATGTTTATCCATCTACTTATTTAAGGACATCAAGATTGCTTCCAGTTTGAGTGATAGTGAATAAAACTGATATAAACATCCAAGTGCAGATGTGTTTTTTTTTAGGGAGAGAATGAATCTCTCTCTTTCTCTCTCTCCCTCTCTCTCTCTCTCTCCTTCCCTCCCTCCCTTCCTCTGTGCTATAATAAAATAACCAAGATTGGGCAGTGTATGAACAACAGAGATTTCTTGCTTTCAGTTTTGAAGGCTAGGAAGTCCAAGATGGAGGGGCTACAACGAGTGAAGGCTTTCCTGCTGTCATCCTACGCTGGGAAGTGGGTGGGGAAAAGACTATGTACATGTGAGCAGCCAAACTCACAGCTTCAAGAGCTTTTATAATTATTTATCATCAATCCCTTCACAAGGGTAGAGACTTCATGACCTAAACACCTCCTATTAAGCCCCACTTCCCAACCCTGTTGTATTGGGGATTAAGTGTTCAACAAATGAACTATGAAGTCATAGCAGCAGGCCCTGGTTCTAGACAGTCTTTAGTATTTGTAAATTTCTTACAAATTGTGTATTGGACTATAGTCTTCAGGCTAGAGCTCCAGAATGGGTAAACTCAACGTCCCTGCTTTTTGGTCTATGTTTGGACAGCTCATAAATGTAAATAAGAATATTATGTTTCCAGGTATAGTGTGGGAAAGGTGATACAGGTACAATTGTCATTCCCATCAACATTTATCAACTCTTGTCTGATTTTCTTACATGTGACTGGCGCCCCCTAGTGAACAGGGAATTAAACTTGGCTGCCACTGTAGAAGAGAGGCCAAGGAAATACCTGACAGTTTTAACGACTTCACATTATATTAAACAAGTAAAGATGAGGTTTTGAGTGTGGATGGCAGCGAGCCCAGGAATGTGTTCTCCCCAAAAGACATTCAGTATTGCACAATACAGAAGTACTGTAGTAGTTAATTTTGCAAGGGAGGTGCAAATTAATCTGCATTTTGTTAGATCAAACTGAGTTGATCTTTACTTTCAACATAGACTGGACTAAATTTTTACAGCTACTAGGAAAGTCTGATACACATAACTTGGGGTTTAGACTTGGGAAAATATCATTTCAATCCAGAAAATGCTAATTTGGAAAGAATAAATCTAGTCCAAACTTTAATTTGGACTAGTAAACTGCACTTTGAATATAGTATTTAAAGAAGATTCTGGCTGTTGAGTTATACAATAAATCAATTATACCCTCTGAAACTCCTTCCCCTTAAATACATAATCCTTACCATGCTCTGAAAGAGGTAAGTTATAATTTTGTCATCATAAGTATTTCTTAATTACCACTTACAAGACTGTGGTAGGGTCTCATCAAGCAACCAAAATAATTACTTTCTAGTATGTTCCCAATATTAAATATAAAGACTATATAACCAAGTCAATCTCAAAATAAGTCAAATATATATGACAGGAGGTAGTATTTTCCTAACTTTAACAGTGGCAGGAGACAAAAGCAAAAATTCAATTCAGTGGCCTTCAAAATGAAGCATCCTGGACCAACAAGTGGAGAAAAGGTTAAACCGAAGGTAGGTGGCACATTTAAATAATAAGTAGATGAAAGGGCTATTGGACTCTTCTCATAGGTCTTGCTTTATGTCAAAAACTATCAAATTATGAATTGCATGTCGAGTATTTTTTGCTACTTTTCAGGGGTAGCTTCTTCTATTGCCTCCTACTCTCTTTTAAAATAAAAAGAAAATCACTGTTTTTCTCGTCGAACTAGCTCGCCATGCCATTATCCTTTCAGATTCGCCTAGCAGGCCCAAGCGGACTTCTGTAAAACCCTCAATCCCTTCTCAGTTCTCCTTGCTCCCTGAACTACTAAGGGCCTGATTTTGCACAATTACATTGCATTGGTCATTCCACGGATATTAAGAGTATACCGAAGACACACAAGAATCCGTTCAGCTGCGTGTGAATGTGTCCACGGGTAGACCTGAAAATCTGTCCTCCATCTCTGCGGGAAACGCGTGCATTTCCCTCGCCACTGTGAACGACGCCTGCGCCAGGGAAGGCAGAGGGACCAGGAACGCAAGGACATCCAGGTGAGTGACAGGTGAGACCCAAGCACCTGCCAGCTCCATCCCTGTCCTCTCGGCCTGGGCGCTCTCCCGCCTGTTTCCCAGGGTCACCGCGGAAAGGCAGCGCGCACCCCCGCAGGGGCGGGAGGAGGATGGGGAGACCCCGCGGGGGACGGGCGAGCGGCCCGAACGCGCCTGCGCCGGCCCTGGCCCCGCCCCTGCGCCCCCCGCGCGGCCACGTGACCCGCTAGGAGATCGGGGCCGGTAGGCGCGCGGCGGCAGAGAGGTGCGTGCGAGCGCTTGGGCGGGACTGTTCTTCTTGCTGCTGCGGCCGCCGCTGCGGTCCCCAGCCTCGACGCCTCCGTGTCGCGGGCCCCGCCGCCGCCGCCGCATCTCCCCGCGGGAAGAGGAGAGGACGCAGCCGGTCGCGGCCACCCGCAGGTCCCCGGCTGTCGCCGCGCCGTTGCCGAGCTCAGCCCTCTCCCTGGTCCGCGCCGTCCTCCGCTGCCGACAGCGCCGCTCTCGTCGCCATGGGGCTCCTGGACGCTGGGCCGGACAGTGTCCTGAGCGCGGTGTCCACGGCGCTCAACGACACGGTGGAGTTCTACCGCTGGACCTGGTCTATCGCAGGTGAGGATGCTGCGCCCGTTCCCGGCCTCCGTCCTCCCCCCCGCCCCGCCCCGCCGGCGACCCCTAGGCCCTGCGCCTCCGGTTTCTGGGGCGCGGGGACCCGACGCCCGCGTCACCCTCGCGGCTCGCAGCCCCAGAGGCGGGGGTGCCGCCCCGGGTGGGGCCTGTGCGGCCGGGGCCTCTCGAGACCGCTGCGCCTGCACCCCGCGTCTCCCTGGCACCCCCCACGCCAGCACCCCGCGCGGATGGGCTTTAGCACGCATTGATGTTGGGTGCGCAGAGGCGCTGGGGTGGGAGGAGGGTCCCCGTGGAGCTGTCTTTCTGCAGCGGATTAGTGGCTTTGACAAAACCCAGCTACTGTTTTCCCCTCTCTAGCTCATCCATGCCTGGTATTAATGTGGACTGGAAAGGAAAACAGCTGTATCTGGCTCTTGAACGACGTTAGTTTCTGAGCCTGTTCCAGCCCCAGCGCTGATGGAGGTGATTGTCACGGCATTGCGCACTGCAGTGCAGCCGCGGGAGGGGGAGGTTAGGACGGGGAAGAAATTGGAAGTCTTTCGGAAGGGAGTCTCCATAGCAGCACCTAGAGGCTGTACGGGAAGCCTATATAGATACGAGTTTCTTAAATCAGCAAACTTTTCTTTATTCAGTTTATTGCGCAGGGCTGTCATTTGCTTGATTTATATAGCTTTTCTAGGGGAAGCAATTGTGATGTTATACATTTTTGCATTTTACCATTTCTTCATTGGTTTTGCTTCGAATGCTTCAAAAAGTTTTTGAAATCTGAAACATTCGGTGTAAAGGATTTTCGAAGTGACCCTGTGTAAAATTTTCTAGTCCTTTTTCAGTTTGACTCTACGTCCCAGCCATGGAAGAAGTTAACATTTAAGGTTATGATTCTGCTCTCCTTCCTTAGAAATGAAAATATGTTTCTATAGTTTTGTATTTGTTGTCGTTAGAGTAAATGAGAGTGGTCATTGCATTAAGACAGTACATACATAGGGTACAATGTTGTGGACAAAAAACACTTAATGGAGTTATTTTTTGTGAGGTAGAATGGTTTTTGATATTTGATGCCATATTAACTCCTTTAGAAAATTGTGTTATTTTTCAGGAGATCTCAAATTTGGCACTGAAACATATTATCTGAAGATGGCTAAAAGGCAATTTAAAAAAATTTTTTTCCCATTAAGTTTATTGGTACATTTTAGGTAGAAAATAGTTACATTCATCATTAAGATCTTGTACCAAAAGGCAATTTTTAATGGCATGTTTCTTCTTTAAATCTTTCTTCACTGTACTGTTGCACTTATGTTATACTGCACTTGCAAAAACTGGGGAGGATCTATTCTTTTGTCTCTGATTTTGCTTTTTGAACATTGCATCAGAGTCTCTCATTACACAATTTTGCAGAGCTGAGTATCAGACAGGCTCTTTGGCAGGTAGTTGTGCTTTGCATACTTGGAGTTAGACATTGTACCCTGGTAGCCAGAACCATACTTAGGAGTTCTCAGACTTACTCCCTTCATCTCCTAGAGCTTTCTCACCTCTCCAGTCAAAGAAAGAAAAATTGAGATAGAATACACTTTTACTTATTTACTTTGATACTTTCAAACTCCTTTATTTTGGAAGGTGGGTTGGGTGGGTCAGTACTGAGGATTGAACCCAGAGCCTTGCACATGCTAGGCAAGTACTCTACCACTGAACTACATCCCCAGCCCTGGAATTCTCCTTTCTGTGGTGACTAATTCCTTTCTAATGACATTTGTGTAAAAAAAAAGACCATGAATGGATTAGGAAAGTTCTGCCACTTGCCTCATGCGAAAGCTTGCTCGTCTTGTAAGATGTGGGCCAAGACTGAGAAGCAGAGCAGCCCCTGGAGTGTGACCTCTCATTTGCAGGTCGGAGGGAAGGTTTTCCTCCATGCTGATGACTGTCCACTTAGGAAACTTGAGACTGCTTCCTCGGTTTCTGAAATCCTAGGCAGAGGTACTGTATTTCTTAGCCAGCTGAGAAGCTCTGTGCCTGAAGTCTGTTCTGTCTTACTACAGGTTTAGGCAGAACACACCTGGAGCCCAAGGGGCCACCTTTCTTGTGGTCTCTTCCTTTCTGTGCTTGCATGTTCCTTCTGCTCAACTTGATCACACTCTTCTGATTCCAGGGCCATCTCTTCTTCTTGGCCTAATATCATGAAAATCTGGGTAAGGGGGCTTCAGGGTAGAAACATAGGCTTATTACATGGGGTTGAAGAAAAGTTGGTGAATCACATGTTTGGAAAGAGGGCAATAAAAATGGGAGGGAAAGATGGTCTCAAGAAATAGGGAAGAGGGTAATGAAAGGATGCAAATTATTCAGGAGGAACAAGAAAGTCCTCTACTCCTTGAGTACCTTCATTACTTGGATTGTCACAAGGTGTTTCTTTTTTCCCTTTTATTCACGAAATAGGTCTTTCCATTGATGTTTCAAGTGCAAATAAAATACATCTGCTTTGGACTGCCATACTAGGAATAGTTTAAGATTTATACAGTATATTTAATGGTTGAAGAGATTTTTACCCTAGGGAAAACATTTTCTGAAAAGTGACATTTTGAGTTGTCACGTCTGGTAGCACTACTTAATAAAAGTAGACTTTTCAGAAGCACATATCTGGTAAATACAGAATGCGGTCTTTAGAGTGTTAATACTGATGTTACTTGAAATCATTAACACTCATACATTAGAATTGAAACTTTTAAAGAGCTGTATTTTGAGAAAAACAGTAAAAATAATTTTCCGCTTCCTGTATTTCATGTTTAGAGTTTACCACATTTGTGGCTGTGGAGTGGGTACTTTAATGTCATTGTTATTTCTTCTGTTCTTCCACTTTATGAGCACATTAAAATGATTGGGTTGGGAATCTTGGCCTCAGAGGTGTATCCAATTAAGGAAAGTTGTATATAATGTTTAAAAACTGGTGGATGTAAATATTCCCCAGTCTGTAAATATCAAATTATTTATATTCTGTTTCATTCATTTACTGTCCTTTTAGTATTTGTGGATATTTTTCTGTATGCCCAACATTCAGCACAGACATACCATAGAACAGGTTACCCACAGTAAAGCCCAGTAGCCTCTGAGCCACCATATGTTTTAAGTACATGATTTTAAATAGGCTTTGTCCATGAGGTCTGGGTGCACGTGTGTATTGCTTGGGTGGTTGGCATTACCCCTCTGTTCAAAGACACAGTATTCCACATTTGGCTAAAAATGTGTGCCTGTGTGGTAGTTGAAGTTAGAGCATGAAAAGTCAGCCTAGCTGGGTTCCGGGACCCACTTTGCAGGGAACAGAAGTGAGAAGGGAAGAGTGTAATTAGGAGAGAAGGGTCCTATGAAATGGTGATGGACTTTGGAAGCCAGGCTTCTGTTATCTTTCATTCTTTCCATTCATTTGCTATGGGAAAGCGCAGATCTCGGTTATGGAGAGAGGAGGAAGACACTTGGTCACCAGGGAGTGGTCACTGCCTTTCCCCTTTCCTTAGTGTCATGGTCTGAAGGCCCTGTGATCTCTCAGAGTGAGTCCTTGCTGGGTCTAAGGAAGGTCCAGACACTTCTTCCCTACTTTTCTTACCTCTGCTTCCCACCTGCACCTCAGTCTTAGGTTGTGGAAGGCATAGACAGCTTCTTTTTTAGGCTGTTTTAGCTGTTTTCCCATAGGTTCTTTGTTCCTGCCCTTGAATGAATGGACGGGAACTCTTCTGAGAATATTTGGACAGGTAGACTAGGGTGTAAAGACAAAGGGGACACTTACTGAAACCAGGGAAACTGGGAATGTGAGTGAGGGCCAGTGAGTCACTCAGGATAGATGTGGGAGTGACATTTAAATCAGCTCTAACAAGCAGGAGTAGAAGCAGGTTTATCTTAGGGATTGCCAGGCCCCAGAGAAGCATGTGTTTTTAAACACTGTACAGCATGTTTCTATTAGTTTTATTACTTACACATTCTATGTACAGTTTTTCATTGCCTAAAATAGGTTTTGTTTGTTTGGCTTCTTATGAGAACCCAGTTGCCATTTTAGTTTCTTTGAGAAAAGACATTTTAAGTTTTTGGGCAACTGATTAAAAATACATTTGTAGATTACTAACTTCTAACATCAGATCTCCCTTGGTCATTGTTCTCAGTGAGGTCTTATCTCTTAACATACCTGAAACCTCTGGGAGGACAACACTATTTGAGGTCTTTTTGGTTGGTTTGGAATTTTCTTTTGCCACAGTTGGATTTGAGGCAGCAGACTGCTGTTTTTTTTGTTTTTTTTTTTTAAATTTGGTACTGGGGATCGAACTCGGGACCTGTGCTTCCAAGGCAGGCGCCAGAACCACTGAGCTAAATCCCTAACCAACTCCTGGACTTTAACGGCTGATGCTCACGTCCACTCCCCAGCAGCACCATTTTGCAAGAACATTCAAATGGAATTCTAGGAGGGTAAACACAAATGCAGATTCTCAGACTTATGTAGTTAGATTCTCTAACTACAGTTAGAGACAGAGGAAGGGGACAATTTTAAGAATTATACAGATTTCAGACAATGCTTTTGTGATCTTATGAGCCCCAAAACGCTTCATCATCCTTTTAAAATTAAATTATTTTCTCAAGTCATATGATAATGTCATCTGTGAATAATTTAACATCATTAACATAAGTATTACTTTCCATTTATTGAGCCACTTTCTTTGAATTAGGTTATGTATTAACACAGAAAAGCATTGCATAATAGATCCCTCTTTCTTCCTTCTCGTTATTAGGATGTTTCACCTGTACAAATCAAGATACTACCATCTTATCTCCCCCTAGAATAAGAATGTACTGTGTTAGAGAATATTTTTGAAAAATCATGAGGGCTTGGACTTTTAGAAAAGATGGGGAAGAAACTTGCCAATCTAGCCATGTTGGAGGACTCACAGGCCTGTAGGTAAATGTGTGCATGTCCCCCTGTGCTTCTCATTACACCATTCCCTTTGCCTTTGCCAGCCTTTCCCTTGCTCGCCTCTCTAGATAGCTCTTACACTTCACAAAACCATTCCTGACCATCCATGTAGCCTGGACTAGTTGGCGCCTTCATGTGAACTCCCTGCCATTAGCAATTACTTTCTTTGTGCTGCTCTCTCTGTGGTTCTAGTCCTGAACTTTTACATCTTCATGACTATTTACACTTCTTTATATTTTTTCTCTCCAACACTAGGGAGCATCACACATATTTGTTGATTTGATATGCTGATTTGATATTTGAGATGATTTCCTTAATCTAGTATGATTTTGGGTAGTGATTTTTATGGCTAATAAATACTAATAAAATTTTAGTTCACATTAAATTATGGAAAGTTTAAAAATGATTTTTATTATTACTTTGTCATAAGTTTAATTGACACTGGGGAAGAATGAATCAAACTATTAAATCATTTAGTAGCATGAAAGAGCAATATAAAATCATACTTGCTGGGCATGGTGGCACATGTCTGTAATCCCAGCACTTGGGAGGCTGAGGCAGGAGGATTGCCATGAGTTCAAGGCCAGCCTGAGCTACATAGTGAGTTCAAGTCCAGCCTGAATTAATAGCGAGACCCTGTCTCAGAAAACCAAAAAAAAAAGAAAAAAAAAATCATATACTTATCCTTCTCTTCACTGTCTATGTGGATATGTCGGTGATATGCGTGGAAGCGAGGGGAACAGCAGGGTCTAGTGAACACGGAAGACTCTGAACTGGCAGTTAGAGGACCAAGGCTTTCGTCCTGGGGCTCCTGCTAATTAGCTGCGAGACTTTGGACAATTCAGTTTACGTTGCTTGTAAATTAAGAAGGTAGAATTAGGCAATCACTAAGGTCTTCTTTGACTTTGAAGTTCTGGACAAAGATGCCACTTTCTTTATTTGAATAGTAAAGTAATCTCAAGTAAATATACATTGCTCTTTGATTAAGAAACCTCCTTCGGTACAGTAGTTTACATATTTGCCAAGAAAATCGTTATCATTATCAATAGTGAAAATAGCAGATTTGTACTGTATGTAGTCTTTTTTTTTTTTGCTTTGTCTTATGTTTTCCACTGAAAGAAGTAGAAGAATAGAGGAACAGATGGTACAGGTGGTTGAGTACCTGATTTGAAATGGCACTTTGTTGGTTGCTACATCACTACACCTGTTTAATTAACTCAGTACTCCTTGAATAATCAGAGTTAAGTATTTTGTCAAAAGCAAGCCATAGCAAAGAGTATACAGTTATCCCAGTGACATTACATTTACTGTGTGATGTGTGCTTCTGAGGATGGCTTAGGGTGTGATCTTGGGAAAGTTGTTGGCATTCCTCTGGGCCTCTTATTTCTATGCATACCATAAGAAAGTACAGTTGGAGGCCACCTTAGTGAATCCTCCCATTTCCTGAAAGAGTTAGCCACTAATCTAAATTGAATCTTCCTTGCTTTCTATTTTTTCTATAGAAAAATGTAATATTTTGTCAATATATCATTATAAGTTTTCAATTATAGGCACTTTATAGTTGATCATTTCTGACAAGTTAGGAAACATGGCTTTAATTTTTTAAAATTGCCTAGAGTATGTAGGTCTTACAGTAAGGGAAAACTAAATGGTTTTCATGTTTCTCAACTGATCAGTATATAAATTTTTCAAATCTTTTGTTATTTTTGTGGAATATTGTCATTCTTAGTATAGTGTCTTATTTATAGTCATATTTTAATTAACCTGTGAGTCTTTGGATTTGCAAGATGGGATGCATCAATCAGGTATAATCACATTGAAAGTATTTGTGATTTTGATCTGGAGCATTCAGAGGAGTAAACTTTTTTGTTTGCCTTTTTATCAGATTTTTCAGATACATATTTTTAAATAATTTCATGTTTTTATACACTCATGTTTATAGCAGCATTTCACAGTAGCCAAGAGGTAGAAATAATGACATGCCCATTGATGAGTGAATGGATAACAGAATGTGGGATATACATACGAATATTACTCAGCTTTAAAAGGAAGGCATTTGTGACATAGGCTGTATACAGGTAAACCTTGAGGACATTATGTTAAGTGAAATAGGCCAGACACAAACAGATAAATTATGTGTGATTCCCCTTCTGTGGGCATTCTAATGTCATGAAAAAAAAAGTAGAATAGTGGTTGCCAGGAGCTGGAAAGAGAGAAAACTGAACTGGCACATTGTTGTTTAGAGGAATGAAGTCTCACTTTTGAGAGAGAAAATTGTTGTGGAAATTGGTAACACAACAATTGTGAATACACTTAAAAATGATGAGGATGGTGACTTTTATGTTATTTCCTATTTTAAAAATCCATATATCATAAAATTAACAATAGCATCTCTAGGAATGATCTTTCTTCAGTGTCCAATGGTAAAATAGTTGATTCTTTTATTCTTTTCATCTTAAGGTAAAATGATTTTCTAAAGAGAATACAGTTGTGTTTACTTACAAAAGTATCCTTCTGTTCACAGATGATTCAGACTTCAAAAAAAAAAAAGTGTCCTCCTGGATAGAAAGCAAATAACAAGGAAGATAGTGGTTGAGTTTGAATTTTGCTTTACAGTTTAATAAAGACCCTGGGAAATTGGCTAAAGGGTTATTATTTCCATATGGTTAGAAGTCCCTGAGTTTTATAAAGGTTAACTTGCATATGGTCACAGAGTACAAATGGGAATAGACAGGTAATTTTGTGTCTAGCCCAGTGCTCTCGTCTCCCCATCACACTGGGCAGGCAGGCAAGAAATAGTCAAGTCTTGGATACATGCATCTCTCTCATTACCTTTTTTGAAATGCTGCTGTCTTACCAACATAGTTTTACTACTTAGAATACTAAGTATGAACAATATCTTACTTTTTTTTTTTTGGTACTGGGGATCAAACTCAGGACCTTGCACTTGCAAGACAGGCGCGGTGCCACTGAGCTAAATTCCCGGCCCTGAACAACGTCTTGATACCAACAGAGATGATGTAAAGAAAAACATCTACAATGCTCAAAGCTACTGTAAGGGCTGGTATGTGAGATTAAACTAAAAAATGATATTAACTTATATACTGACATGCATGAATGTCCATATACAAAATGAGATGTGACATTTAACCTGAGAAGATGAAATTGACTTCAGTACGATGGAGTGGTAGGACCATGAAAAAATGTATTCAAAGTGAATTACTAAAGTGTTCACCAAATTATATAGTAGAAGAACTAAAAACTGTTGTAATTAGTGAAAGGATAATAAGCTCCAGGCTAGCAGTATTTTATCCAGTGGATATTCAGTTTACAGAAGTGCTAAGGTCAAGACAAGATTTTAGCCAAAGTTCCCATTAATGCATACAGACCATAAACTCACAGACGATACACAGTATCGTAAGTCTTTTACTAAAGGAAGTCACCATTTCAGTTTCCTTTCTTCTTCCCTCCTCCCCTTCTCCCCTCCCCTTTCCTCCCCTCCCCTCAGCCCCATCCTGCCAGTAGCTTGAATGAACAGAGCTACATCCCCAGCCTGTTTTCTTACTTTTTGAGACCCGACTGAGTTGCTAAGTTGCCCAGGCTGACATTGAACTTGTGGCCCTCCTGCCTCAGCGTCTTGAGCAGTTGAGATCACAGGTGTGTGCTACCATGCCTGGCACTGTTTCAGTTTTCTTAAAGCTTAAGAGATTATTGGTAGCACTAAATGGATGGTTGGACTTGGACCTCCCAGATTAACATGAGGAAGTTTTATGATTACTTTTTCTGAGAAGCCTAGGAAAATGTGAAACAGGGAAAGAAGGGAACTGCTTACCTTATTTTGATCTTAGCTTCCAAGACGTGTGTGAGCCATCATTCTTTGTTAAATCTCCTCCTCAGTATGTGTTTCCCCAATGAGCATGCTTCCCTTTCCCCATGTGAACTGGTTGTCATGAATATGCCATGAATTTGTCATGAATTTATGTCATCTGTGTATGATCCTTGCTGCCATCTATAGCGCTTCTACTATAGACCTGTTATGGCTTACAGTCCTGTAGTAACCCATTTTAGAACCTTATGTTTAATATTCAAAGCAACCCTTTAAGTTACGTATTTAACCTTCTGTAGATGAAGAAATACACTTAAATATTCAGTAATCATAGACATTAAGTGTTAGGTACTGTATCCAGCGCTTTATATTTATTATCACACTTAATCTTCATATTCCTCTGTGCTAGGGCCATTGTTATCCCCGTATTCCAGTAAGTTAGCAGCTTTCTCTAGATCTTACCTATCTGGTAGTTAACTTTTCCAAGTTAAAACTCAGAGTAAGCAGCTGTCAGTTTCAATCACACATGGATTCACTCTACTCAGCCTTGCTACTGCCTTTTCTCCTTTGCAGCTTTCAAATTCATCCACATTTTCTGCTTTCTATAGAAAATGTTATCATTTTTCTCCTTTTTTACCTTTATTATCGTCTCTGTTCAAGCAAATTTATAACCAGAATTCCTCTTCCCTCTGCTTTTTCAATCCTTTTGTCATTCTTTTGCTGTCTTTCGTGACTGTTATGCAGCTGAGTTAGATAAACAGATTTGCTCTCTGGTCTGAATCCACTGAACTCTCAGTCTACTTGCTCCCTCATCCTGCAAGACACTTGGCTCTCCTACCTTGCTGGTGAAGTTGTCCTCCCTTTGCTCCTTCCTAAATATTCAGCTGTGTACTCTTCCATCCTCTTTCCCGAGTGTACTGGGTGGGTTAGAGTAAAAGGTTCCTCTGCTTAACAGGAAACTTGACAAGACTGTCCTTGACCTTCCCAGTTCAGATAGGTGTGGATTTCTAGAGTATATCTCAGCTCATCCTTGCCTATCCAGTTTGGTCCAGTGATTGAAGATCCTTCCCTGTTTCTTCTGCCTTTTAAACTCATTCATACAAAAGCTCTTACTTGGCTTGAAGAATATATTGGTCATCAAATTTTAGAAAGAAACTTACAAGAGGCCTTCAGGTGGTATGTAGTCTATTCCATATCATAGATTTTTTTTTTCAGACTTTGTTTTTTTTAGTATTAGGAACGGAACCTAAGAATGTTAAGCTACATTCCTACCCCTTTTTAATTTTAATTCTTTAAAGTTTTGAGATAGGGGTTTGCCAGGTTACTGAGTGGCCTTAAATTTCGGATCTCCTGCCTTAGTCTTCCAAGAAATCCCACTCTCTGCCTGACAACAGTTGTCTGAAGTTTTCATACAAATTCTCTTTACAAAAAGATAGAGTGCTCTTATATACCAGGAATTGTTTTTTTAAATTGTTTTTTACCCATTTGATCAGATTTATTGTTTAGCAACTGATGTGTATTTTAAATGCTTAATAATAATTGTATTCATTATATTTGTGATTGTTTAACTTTCTCATGGAGAAAAAGAAACCCAGGTGTAAAAATACCTGCTGGGCCTTCCACGTAGTTTTGGTTTTTACAGATACTTGGAGGCCGTGTCTACAAGGTGGGCAAACAGGCACCACCAGGTGACCAGGCATGGGTTGTGAGCTTTGACCCACTGCTCAGTCCATCTCAAGATCTGGTTTATGTTGTCCTCTAGCTCATCAGGCATATTTTTGGGCAGCTGGTGCATGATATCTTCCTTGTATGATAACATGGCCTCTTCATAAAGAACTTGAAAAATCTCACACTCGATATTGTCTCCTAGTTTCTTCTCATTATAACCCCTTGTTTCAAGTCTTTTGAACAATATACTGTTATCTGTTCTCAACACAAAAACTGCATGAAACCATCGTTCAGGAAAGAAATCACAACCGCGGTAGTCAACAATAACTCCACCTTCTGCCATTTGGTTCTCTAACTCATCAACTACTTTTTCTTCATCTAAAATGGGACACTCATACACTTCATCATAGCCATTATATAATGCCCCTTCTTGAGCTACATTACCCACATTAATGTACTTTAGTCCTGATCTGGATGCAAGTTCTTTGCCTAGTGTGGTTTTTCCAACTCCTGGTGTACCGGTGATCAGGATGTTCAGAAGCACCATAGTTCCCCACACTGTGGCCCGGGTACGTCAGCTCGCTCACCAGACATTGTTAAAAAAAAAAAAGTACAGCAAGGAGCACAGCCATAGCCCTCATGGCATTAAGTAGAAGGCATTGACCTCCTCCTTAAAAAAGAGGCTCATAGTTTTCCTTTAGGGTGCTTTTAATGTACAGTTTGACATGGTATCAATGGATAACTTCTATTTGTGTTTAGTAAGGGAAAATGGATTTTTTTTTTTTTTTTTAGTACCAGGGATCGAACTCGGGTCCTTGCACTTGCCCAGCAGGTGGTGAAACCACTGAGCTAAATCCCCGGCCCGAAAATGGATTTTTAACAATATCACTTGCAATTACTGGTTTTAACTTAGTAAAGAAAACTGGAGAATTTTAGAGAATATTAAGTGTACACACTTCTTGATGTCTTGAATATACTACTGAAGTTACTCGTTGTAAAGCAGTTTTCTTTTGTTTATTGATTTTGTAGATTGCATAGGTATAGATTCTATTAGAAGAGAAAGAAGTGGCTGGCTTATTCAGGTAGAATCTAGGAACACATTTTTATTTTATGATTTGATTACACATATAAAGTAAGCTCATTTCTGAGTAGACTAGAACAATACTTTTTATACTTTAATGTGTAAATCACCTTATAATCTTATTAAAATGCAGGTTCTGACTTTGTAGTTCTGCATTTCTTTGAAGTTTGCAGGTGATAATTTTCTTCTGGTGCATGGACCACATAATATGCTTAACATATTATTTTAAAAACCAAACAGTGGGATGTATGTTTTTTTTTGGTACCAGGGATCGAACTCAGGTCCTTGCACTTGCAAGGCAGGCAGCAGAATCACTGAGCTAAATCCCCGGCCCCAGGATGTTTTTAATAGAATATTTTATTGTATTTTGTCCTAACAGAAACTTTGTATATCTTCTAGAACCATATTATATTGACCAATAACTATTCATTTGTCTGAATCCGAAAGTCAAGGGTTGGGATAATATTATTATCAACTCCATTTGACACATGATGAAATGGGAGAGAATTTCAGGTTCATAGTTCTGGGGCTAGAAAGCAACAGCTAGAACTGAAATTCTGTTCTTAGTCTTGTCTCTTGGCCCTGTACCAACCTACCTTAGTTCCTTGAGTTGTCTCAAGCAATCACCAGATTTAAGATCATTTCTTGCTATAATCTTGGTTCCTTATCTTCACTTCCTCCAGGATTTTGAATGTTTTCTAAAAATTTTAAATTTTACCAATTTTTTTCTAGAACTTTACTAGATTAGACTACTTGGGGGGAAAAAGTTCATTTTGACTGATGGAAGTGTACTGAGCTTTAAAAACTTTAAAAAAAATCAGCCTTTCAAAAAAAATAGGGCAATGAGAGGCTTTTAAAGAAATTGCTTTAATACACAAAGTAATAATGTGTTGTAAATATTATAGTTGTTTGTACACATGTAGACTTTACTTTGGTTACTTAAACTTATTGAATTACAAGTATTTTATTCTTTATTAAAGTTTGTTTGTTTGGTTTTTTTTTTGGTACCAGCAATTGAACTCGGGTCCTTGTGCTTGCAAAGCAGGTGCTGGAACCACTGAGCTAAATCCCCGGCCCTAAAATTTGTTTTTTAAGCTGGGTGTGATAGCGCGTGCCTGTAATCCCAGCACTCTGGAGGCTGAGGCCCTTTAGAGGGATCATCGCAAGTTCAAGGCCACCCTGAACTACATCTCAAGACTCTGTCTCAACCAAAAACAAAACAAAATAAAATGTTTTATATTATCTTTTGAAAAGTCTTTTAAAAATTTAAAACTTCAATTAGTATTTTAAGTATTTTATAATATTGAATTATAAACCATTTTGTCTCCTCAGTATATAATTTATAAAACATTCTGGCCTTAGTCTAAACTCTCCAGATTTAATCATTAATGGTAATGTTTCTTTACTTTGGCTTAACTCTTGAAGAGAATGGAATTTAGTGTCTGACTCTTGTTAGTGATAATGAGGATGGCAGTGTGCTCTTGCTCCGTGTCAGACACTACACACAACCCTCACAACCCTGTTACCGTCCGTGAGGCCAGTGACAGCAGGTAGCTCCTGGGGCTTGTGCAGCTTCTAATGCTGGTAGTATGATTTAAGAGTCCATATTTAGAATCTAGAAAACTTGAAGTCAGGAAGATGTGGCCTGAAAGACAGTGAGGGAGGGACTTGCGTTATTCCTGATGTAGGACTCACTCGAGTGCAGATTCAGATCGGGAAAGACTTAGCATTGCCCAAGCCGGCCCGGCTTTGTGGCATCCCGGGGTGCTGGGGACTGAAACATACCGCAGCTCCTGGAATCTCACATGTCAATCCTCTGGGGCAGTTATTTCCTCATTAAAAGCAAAGACTGAAAAGAAAGAGCAGAACCTGTGATTGTGCTGCAGTCTCTGTTGCCTGCCTGGGCCCTCCTGGTCTGTGTGCATCCCATCTCCCTGCAGCTGGGGAAGGTTTTGCTGCCCTTCATCTACTGCCCCTCAGGGTTCCCCAGGCCCCCCTTTCTCACTCTGTTCACTCTCTACCCACTCTCCCTGGTGACCCCAGACTCTGCTGTGAGGTGTGTGGTCGGTTGACTCTTTGGAATCCTGGCTGCTCTGTCATTCTTTCTCTATGGCCCCAGATCCCGCTGACGCCTCCACTCAGGTCCCAGGAGCCCTTGCACCAGAGATGGCCAACAGTCATGCGTTCATTTCCTCCCAGATCTGCTGCTCTTCCCTAACACTCAGTTCTAGACTATTTCCCTCTGGGCTACCAGCTAGCCAGAAACCTGGGAGTAGTCCTAAACTTTTGCTTTGACCTCTCACTTTCATAACCATTGCCAAGTCTAGAGAGTTTACCCTTGCTGCCCCTGTCCAGCGCAGTGCAGCCCCTCTGAGTCCAGCTTCTGCCCTGTCTTAAATCACAGTGTTCTCAGAGTCTGGCTGCCTGTCAGGACAGCAAGGATCTCTGATGAAGATCATGCGGTAAGCTCCCACAGCAGAGATGCTGATTTGGTAAATCAGGGCGGGGGCTTTGGAATCCATATTCTAGCAAGCACGTGCCTCTTATGTGGAGAGTCTAGCAGTAGACAGGTGTTTGAGAACCACAGTCCAGTTTTCCTTACTTTTGAGATATTCCTTTCTCCTTCAGCCCATCTCTCACAGCTTCCACTGATCGATCCTTGCCTCCTCTTGCCTTACTGTAGGTTATAAGTCTCCTTAAGGAATCCCCAGTTACTTCCTGCCCTCTTCCTTTGTATATATCCTCTACCAGGCTCTGCTTAGTTTCCAAAATAAGCATTTTGATTTCTTGTTTCTGGGGTATTCATTTATTCAGTTCTCTCTGAGTATTCAGATATTCTTATTTGAGTATCTAAAATAGTTGTTCTTGCTAAAGGAGCTTTTGTAAATTTCTCTTGATTCTTCCCTCTACAAAAAAGGCCTGTATCTCCATCTGCTTGGCAGATTTCTCCTCTTTGAGAAGTTCCAGTATCTGCTCTTGAAGCCTGACTTGTACCCTTTTGTGTCTTTTGGACACTCCTCCAACTTTGTACTCATCCTGCTTTCTCTGGTAGATACTGTAATGAGTTTAAGAGGTCAGGGACCAAGTAACCTGCCCCTGACCATTTACCTCCGGAGAGGTGGAGTTGTTGGACGTCAGTGCTGTGTGATCC
The DNA here is from genome assembly GCF_000247695.1 of Heterocephalus glaber. The sequence continues at coordinate 6,586,968 of NW_004624819.1, read as the reverse complement.
TATGATACAAATTGACTTAGGAGTAACATTGTGCTGGTGGGAAGCATTCCCCAATGGACCACTCTCACTCACTGTAAAGATCCCGTATTCACACACGACTGACTTCTTTTAGTCAATAGATTGCAAGTTTTGACAAATACAGTTGTGCACCTATTATGTGACCTTTCAATACAGATAAAATTCTGTCTATATTAAAAGATACCAAGCTAATATTTGTAAATGTGTCAGTCCATCTTTTTTACTATGAGCTATATGAAACAGTCAAACTATTACTCAGTGGAAACTATTTCTGAGCATTAACCCTTAACTATCTGAAAGGGTTAAGGGGAATGTATAATTTTCATAGTTAAAATAAAGTCATTTACTCTAGAGTGTGATGTGCTGTGTTCTATTTGGCTTTAGGTTTGCCTTAATTTAAAACTAGGAGAGGGAACCTATTACTAAAAAAGACAGTTCCTTCTATGTCCTAAAGGAAAGGCCTAGTAGTTAGGGATTTTCCGAAGGTGAAATTCACTTCCCTGTAACTTCTTCTCAGATGTTTTAATTCTGGCCTCTGAAGATAGAGAATAAATCAGATCTCTTACAAGTTCTTAGTATTTGATGAACCCCCTTTGTCTTTTCCCTGCTAGGCATGTTTGTGTCATCCTCACCCCTACCACATGTGGTGGCACCTTCCAGACCATTCAGGACCCTGGACCAGGCCTCCTGGACACTCTGTAGAATTGTGACACACTCAGTTCTTTTTATTAGAAAAGGGAACATATAACAAAATGTAGGATATTTGATTCTCATCAGACGCACTCAGGAAAATATTGCAAATAAATACAGAACACATACAGCTTATATAATAATATTGTAAAGGCATTGGGAAACTTCATGCAGATATTTGGTTGGGAGCTGTTTTTCTATGGCCCAGGTGCTAACAAGTACTTGGCTTCCATAGTAATGGAGGTGGAGTCTTGAGCACTATCTGACCTGTATGAACTGGAAGGACTCATTTGAGAAAGGTATGGTGGGACTTTTGTGGCCTTTTATAAAGCTGAAAATAGGGGTTAAGTTGTTGCTGAATGAACACATAACTTGAATTGTTGGCAAAGAAGTGAGGGTGCTGCTTTCTCCTCTGGAGTGTCCAGAGACTTAAGGGACATACAGTGTAGCCTCATAGAGCACACACATACTCAGGGAGTCCTGGGGTGAGGTGCTGTTGACTTTAGGTTAAAGTTGTGCTGACACAGAGGAGGGTCCATGAAGAGCCTAGGGACGGGGTTATTGGACACTTAAGAAGCTTAAGTACTGATGTATGTGCTGTTGGATTTGACAGAAAGGACAGAGAATGAAGGACTAATATGAAGAGTATTCGTTCTTAATTTATCCATCCAGTAAGTGTGTAGGCACCTTGATAAGCCTTGTAATAGAAGAACACATGGCTCAGTCCCTGCCTCAGGGGGGCTACAGTTCGCAGGAAGGTCACAGGGCAGAGTGGGACAAGCTTGTGTGGGTGCGCTGGTCACAAACAGTGGGTTGCCTGACCAGGGCAGATATTGCTGGTCTAGTTTTCCTCACCTTCAATCCATTCTTCTTATTATTTTAAAAACTAATGCTTTCCAGAAGTTTAAAAGAAACCTGAGGGAATTATCTTTTTTCTTAACTCCTGAAAGGGTGGTCCATGGCTCAGCCTAGCATTAGTGGGAGTATCTCAGGTAATGTAGGCTCTTCGCAGAAATAGTCTGCATCCCGGGCCAGCTGTGTCTGAACCTGTGTTTTAACTATTCCTTCCAAGATGAGTCTTCTTTTCATTAAAGCTGGGAAGCACTAATCTAGTTTTCCTTTTCCCCTCAGTGTTTAGAGGTGAAGGGAGTGAAGTGAGCTTGTGCCCTCAGGTCTGGTCTCAGTGGCAGGGCCTGCACTGGAGCTTGGCTGCTCTGTTCCCTGGAAGGAGGAGTCTTGCCACTTTCTCTGATACCTCTGCTACTCCCATCCGTTTCCCTCTTCATTTCAACCCTCCCAGTGATTCCCTTCAGGTTTCACGTTGTAAGATTTTCAGTTTCTCCCTGTTGTCTGTTTCCTTGTCTCTCTTTGACAGTCCTCTAATTTTTTCTGCTTAACGAGAGAGTGATACAGTATACCACATTGTACATCAAAAAGAATGAACATTTTTATTTACTTGTAATTTCTGGTGAATTTTTAAACTTCTGTAATTTTTTCCTACTTGCTGTTCAGAACTTTCTTTGAATTCAGTAAGTCCTGTATGTGGTAAGGGTGAGAAATAATCCATAATGTAAGAAATTAAGATCTCCTTACAGATGAATTTATATTCTTTCCTTTGGGATAGTCTTATCCCCACTAACAAGTACTTTTGCTCTTTGAATCAGCCTAATGCAAATGACATAAGGGTTTTTGCCTCAGCATTGGTGGAGAACCAGACATCACAGCAGCTCCTGTGTGGCCTAAAACAGGGCATCTGGCGTTAGGAGTCTGCCTACAGCAACTGGGACCTAAGTAGATAAGGGCTTGTGTTTATGGGTGACATGGAAAGATATGGCCATAGAAGGATGCTGAACATACCGGCAGGAGGACAAAATATTTAAAAAGTGAATGATCACTGATGAAACAGTAGTGGCTTTAACAAAAGTCAGCCACACCAATCCTTTAAGTCCTCTCCTCCTTCTGAGTTCACTATTTCTCCTGTCTTTCAGATACTTTTGTTTATTTTTAACTCTGAAATATGCTTGATTGGAGAGTTATAACCACAATCTCCATGAATAGCAGACCTTTATAAATTATGAAATAAAATCAGTTTTTTGTTTTGTTTTTCTTGCTCCTATACTTATTTTTCTTTCAGGTCACTATCTCATCTTTATAACAACTCTGATTTCATTAACACCATAGCAATCATGTCACTTCCTGGATGTGGAGATAATTTGATTAAACATTGTGTTTTATGTGATGTGACTTATTTTTTATTGATAGTATATAGAAACAGATGAGTATATCTTAATATATTTTACTACTTATTTATCTGATTCAAAACCATTGTGCATATGTAATCTTTGTGAACAAGATAGTTTAAATAGAGTGTTATTGTGATTTATGTTAAATTCATTTTGGCTGGATTCTAGGTACAGGCTAAAAGACATATTTTCCTTTATTTTTAGAAGCACATTGTTTTTCATTGCCAAGAATAAAATGGACATTAGATTCACAAGTTAAATGCTATTTAGTTTTTAGAAATATAAAAATTGATAATTTTTATGTATTAAAATATGAATTTTTATTAATCCTATATTTTATCATGTTTGTCTTGGAAATGTTTTACTTGTGGCAAGAAACTATTGTAAAATTGTTTAAAGGTTGGATATATGCGTATTATAGATGATGAATTCATTTTATATGAAATAATAGGTTACATTATATATATTTACATGTGTAAGTTATAAGATTTACAGCTTTAGGGAAAAACACAAATAGGTTATACCTGGATAGTAAAATAGCGCATGCTTTCAATGGAAAAGTAAAACATTAAGTTTTGACTATGATTACCATGTAGATAAGTGGTGGAACTGTACTTATTCCTTTAAATACCTCCATTGCCCCACATATCTGCAGTCTAATTATTATTTTTTAAATGGTACTGGGGAATGAACCCAGGGCCTTTGCACTGAGCTGACCCCCGCTTTTGCCTTTTTTTGTTATAAGGGTCTTGCTAAGTTTCCCAGGGTGGGCTTGAACTCGCAGCCCTCCTGCCTCAGCCTCCCAGAGTGCTGGGATTACAGGCATACACCATCACACCTGGTTTGCCACCTAATTCTTACTTGCTCTAGGGTTGGACATAGAGAGCACCTTCCAAACTGCACTGATTAAATTTGATATATTTGACATGGAAGACAAGTGTTTCCTTAAAATATTTATTTTCGGTCTGTGAAGTCTTTCATTAACTTTTCATCTTAAGCTTATAGTATACTTTATTTCTCATCTTTGTTTTAGGTTCTTTATAAAACATGTGTCATAAGTAATCAAATGTATTTTAAAAGCTACCTTCAGAAATCAGTCTTTTTTCTTTGGTTTTTATATCATATATTTTTGTTGGGACTCATGAGACAGTCACCTATATTTGGTCAAATAAGGAAATAAAAAGTTAAATGTTTTGATTTAAAACATTTTAATTCCTAAAATGTTCATTTTGTAGAATGTGCCCTGCTTAGTGAGTTTCGTGTAATTTTGTTTCTCACAGATAAGCGCGTGGAGAACTGGCCTCTCATGCAGTCCCCATGGCCCACTCTCAGTATCAGCACGCTTTACCTGCTGTTCGTGTGGCTGGGTCCAAAGTGGATGAAGGACCGGGATCCATTTCAGATGCGCTTCGTGCTTATTATCTATAACTTTGGGATGGTTTTGCTTAACCTTTTTATCTTCAGAGAGGTAGGTTTATTAAGCTCACTCTACAGTAATTCTCCAGGGTTAGTGGAAATGAAAAAATGAGAGTGTGTTAAACCATCATTTTGTAGTCTTGTACCCTGAGATAACTATTACTTACTTTAAAAGTGAATTTTTAACATTTGTAATTTTTGGATTCCAATAGCAGTAAACAGAAAGTATAGAATAGTTTTAAATGGAACTTTGCATCAAAGAATGGATTCTGTAATTACTCTTACCAGCTGTTCTGACATGACATTGGAAGTTAGTTTTTCTTAGCTTCATTTTTCTCATCTCTAAAGGAAAATACCTACCATCCAAGGTGAATATTAGAATTAAGTGAGAATTTTTTCATGGTGTTTGGTGCATATTAAATACTCAGTAAACGGTAGCAGTTATGTATTTAAAATGCTTATTCATCAGTTTCAGGTTGGGTAACTGATCCAGATATGTAGATGTAAGCACCAATTTCAAGTTAAATCCTGTTAGGTAATTTTATTGTATTTTGGGTTGAAACTAAAATGAGTTAACTCTTATACAACTCGGACAACTGTTGCTACTGTCATGTACTTTTCTGGACACCAGCAAATTCTCCATGACAGTTGAAAGAAAATCTTGGAGTCAAGATTGGCACAGCCAGTTTTCAATTGCAAGAATAGAAGGAATATGTTTCCTAAGAGATTTATTCAAATTCTGTAAGGTCGCTGAGAACTGACTAGCAGTGCTAGGAAAACTGATAGTAACTTTTCTTTAAAATAAACTTTTTGGGCTGGGGATGTTGCTCAGTGGTGCAGCGCCTGCCTGGCAAGGGTGAGGTCTGGAGTTGGATTCCCAGTACCAAAAAAAAAACAAAACCAAAAACAAACTAAACTTTTCTTCTTTTGACAACTTAGCTTATAGAATCTCAACTTCACAAAAACCTTTACTTAACTTGCTAGATATGTACCACACTGCATCAAGACTAGAAACCAGTTGAGCAGGATAGCTCTTGGATCTGAAACATGGCTATAAAATTTCTCTTAACACTACAAAATAGAGTTGATGTCTTAGCCTAAAGATTACATTTGATTTTTGATTTAATTTTTAATTTGACTTTTAATTATAACTAATTATAAAAGAAGGGGTACATAGTAACTTTTAGAAATCTCAATGCTTTATTTCTTTATTTATGTTTTTGGTACCGGGGATCGAACTCAGGTCCTTGTGCTTGCGCAGCAGGCAACGAAACCACTGAGCTAAATCCCCGGCCCCCCAATGCTTTAATAGTTTAATTAATTTGGAATTTTTTCAGAAAATATTGCTCTTAAAATAATTTGAACAGATACATATTGAATTTAGTGTTTTTGGGGCCGGGGATTTGGCTTAATGGTTCCGGCCCCTGCCTCACGGTCAAGTGCAAGGTCCCGAGTTCGATCCCCAGTACAAAAAAACAAAACAAAACACAAAAATAATTTAGTGTTTTTAATTTTGTATCTACTAAAGCTTTACTCCAAATACTCCTTTTTTTCCAGTTATTCATGGGATCATATAATGCAGGATATAGCTATATTTGCCAGACTGTGGATTATTCTAATAATGTTAATGAAGTCAGGGTAAGTATATTACAAACACTGTTAATTGGTCCAATGTGTTCTTTTATCTAGTGTGTAACAGTGAATATGTATTGGATTATTAGAAAGTAGTACTTTTAGAAAGTTCTATGTTTTATGTAAAAATATTGTATTTTTGTTAATTTTGGTCAAGAATAGAAATTTATTAATATAGTCTGATTCATTTGTTAAGAAAAATCTGAGGAAAAGCAAATTTTTTATGAGCTGTATAAGATTTAAGGTATTAAGCATGCATAATTTGTAATGCATAAATTTGGTCTTTATTAAGTTTGTGGAAAAATAAACCACTAGTAGTATAATGTTTTATTTTCCAATTACATTAGTAAAAGTACCATTTAAAGTAAGTGTCAGAAACAACACATTATCTTACGTTGTTAATTATTTAGTGAACTGCTCTTGTACACTGTGGTTCCTATGAAAAATTGTATATAATATAAAACATGCATGGGTTGTATATGTTTTATGTTATGTGTAAAACATATAGCAATAATGTAGTATGTAGTAGTATCTTTCATTGAGAAACAGCTTTCTGGCATGGAGTTTAGACAGTGTAAATATCACTACTCATAAAGGCCCAGGCCAAATTCCTTTAATGTACTATTTTTGTCCATATCTTCATTTCCCTGCTAAAAGGTTTAGAGAAATGAAAAGTCACCCCTTTGGTTGTCATGTTGGTTTTATTCATTCAGCACATGTGTACTGCACATGCGTTAATGTGCAGCCCTGAGGACACAGGCAACACAGGTGGGGATGCCGTGAGGTGTCTGCCTCCCCAGAGCTGATGGTCTAGCAAGGGCATGATGGTAGGCAGGAAGCACAAAAATAGTGGTCAACAGGGAAATAAAGCTGGTGATGTGACTGAGAGAATTCGGAAGGTCACTTGATTAGATTTGCTGGTTAGGGAAAAGTCTCCTCAGTGGAGAGCCGACCTCTTGCTTGTTTGGGAAGCGGGGTAGGAGAGGTGTCTGACTTGCTTTTTGCTGAGAGTAGACTTGGAGAAGGCAATGTACTAGTATTTCCAGAATAAAGATTCACAATTAGCACTCTGTTAATTACAAAACTATCTCCAACATTTTAAGTAAAATAACAAGCTACTGTGAGAATTGTAATCTAGGAGGAGAAAGAACCTGAGATTTGCAGATAATACCGATTATATTAGGAGGGCCGGGGATTTAGCTCAGTGGTTTCGGCACCTGCCTCACAAGCACGAGGTCCCGAGTTCGATCCCCGGTACCTAAAAAAAACCCCCAAAAACCCAGATTATATTAGGAGTCTTCCTCTTCCTCCCTTTCTTTCTCTAATAGTGGCTGCAGTAGAATGAATATTGTATTCAAAGGAAACATTCTTGTATTCATTACTATGTAGCTAAGAAATACCCGTTTTCTCACTATTTCAAGGGATCCAATGCAGTTTAACACTAAGGAAGATTATTTATTATTATATGGCATTTGTGGCTAGTTTGAAGCCCAAATGGAGGAAAAATAAGACATATCTCTTTCATCCTAAATAAAACTTACTATGCCAAAATGATTATGGTTACTTTATTTTAAAGCACTACACATAATTGCAAATGTTAACTATAATGTTGGTTGTTCAAGCCTGTTCAAGCCTATTTTCAACCAATTTGGTCACTTTCAACATTGTCCAAAACAATTCAGTAAATGATTCTCAAGAAATTTATAAATGTATGACTTTAAAAAATTTTGGTCTTCTCTTTTGTCTTCCTCCATGTTTTAAAATTATAACTTGGGGGACTTTTATTCTGTTTTATGGACTAAATTGTTGCCCAATTGTAGAATTGAAAATAAAGCCAAGGTCTGGGCTCAGTGTTACATCATTTGCCTAATATGCTCAGTGCTCTGTGTTCAGTCCCTGGCCCACAAATAAACAAACAGTGGTTTTTCTTTTCTAAAGCAAAAACCAAAAATTTATGACATCCCCTGTGCAGGTACAAAATGAGGAAAGGACCTTTCAACTCTACAACACCTCATTCAGTCTGCGAATGACTATGTTGAGACTCTGACACGTTTATAAATAGATTTGTTATGTACTGTTACTATTTTTACATAGGACACTTAAAATATTTGATATAAAAGTTAGATTTCAATTACTGGTACAGTAAGATTCTTGTGAAATATTTTTAACTGCACACACGCACACACACACAAAGGTCACCTCTTATTGGATCCTTAATCTCAGCATGTAGTGTAATCTTTCTGCACCATCTGGTGTCTTAATATGAACCCATGAAGAGAAAAGACTGAGGTATGTAAACAGGATTATATTTATGACCTAGGAAATAATTTTTTGCTGTTGTTTGTTCATTTTATCATTTGAAGGACTTTAGTAATACAAATTGCCTTGATTTGATATTTACTTTGTTATAAATGTTGAAGTGAGACACTGAGGCCAGTTGCTATATAAATTTACTATAAATTCATCAGAGATATTATTTGGGCTATACATGAACACCTGAAATATCTTTACAAAGTAAGCATTTTTCTTTCTCTATCAAATTGAAAAACATAGCAGTGTGAATGAATGTGTTCATAGCTCTGTATTCAGCAGTTTGACTCTGTGACATTCACCTATGTAACTGACAGACGTTTCTCTTGATCATTGGCACTGAGTGGATACAATTTTGGATTCATTGTTTTTCCTTTCTGTCCTATAGATGTGTGGGACCTACTTAGAAACACATGATTCTATGCCTTGAGTATTTTGTTTCATGTATTTTGGATTTATTAACTGAGTAGAAACCCAAATGAGAGTGTTGTTTTGGTGTTTATAACATGCTTTTTCTTCCTTATCACAGATAGCTGCTGCTTTGTGGTGGTATTTTGTATCTAAAGGAGTTGAGTATTTGGACACGGTGTTTTTTATCCTGAGGAAGAAAAACAGCCAAGTTTCTTTCTTGCACGTGTATCATCACTGCACCATGTTCACACTGTGGTGGATTGGAATTAAGTGGGTTGCGGGGGGACAAGGTAAGCATTTCAGGAGTGTGTATCCATGGGTTACAGTACTTACAATATATTGGGTGGAAAGTACCAGGAGCCAGGGAATTTGACTTGGCCTATCTTTTAACCAGCTTTCTTGGTTAATCATGTTCATTTCACTTTTTAAAAATTTGAAGAAAGCAAAGCTTCAGCTTCTCAGTGACTACTTTAGTATCTAAACATTTTCCCCAGAGATGAGTATAACCCAGGTCCAAATGTGCAAAGTAGTATTTGCATGGGGATAGTTCTAATAGTTATGTTCAAAGGATCCCAAGACACAGCTCCTCAGTCCGAAGATACCATCTTGAGCTCAAGCCTGGGGCTCACTCCTGAGTTAATGTAGACCTTAAATGATCCTGTTGGTTCATATTTAAATGAAATCGTACGTAGTCTCCTTAGTGTTAGAGAGGATCTGAACTCAGTTGGCTGAGATTTGCCTCCAGTCTTTTCAAGTGCCTGTAAACTAAGAATGATTCAAATAGTCGAGCTAGAAACAAGCTATTCCCTTGATGAGTTTCCAAGGTCCAAGTCCTCACAGTACAGCTCACTTCCCACTTTTCACTGTCATGGGGTAATTGGCAAATCAGGAGTTTATACTGATGCATGACTATTGGGGACCCAGTTAAAAAATATATTTAAACTATAATTTTAAATAGAAAACTGATAAGTCTGACCTGACCCTTTAAATTACTTTATGGCAAAGTTCATTATTATTATGTCTATACTTTGACTTAATTAATATTCTGAAAGGATGCTATTGATTTAGACTGACTGGAATATCTCTGTAGATTTATAGATACTGGTTTATTCTATATGAATAGTGCTGTCATATTTTTAAACTATGTAGTAGAAACCTAAGAAATAAATAGTATTTTATTGATACGTACATTGGGACATGTAATAAAAATAATGGAACATTTGCAAATTTTCCTAAAAACATTTAAATGTGCCATAACTTTTTTCTCCCAAGAATAGTAGAATTAAAAGTATATTAATTCCTGGGTAGCCCACCAGAGTGCCCCATTTGAGAGCTTACCACTTTGAAAGTCCTTTGCATTTGAGCAACATATTTTTACTTATATGGTAAAAGCTCAGATCTAAACTTTTAAAATAGCTAGCTTAATTTGAGAGGTGTTTTTCTTAGTACTGCTTTGTGTCTTTTAGTTTTCATCTGTTCTCAAGATTAAGTGTTTTGTAATAATATGGATTCACTTTTAAAATCTCAATAGTTTCTTGTCTAATAACATTTTCTGCATCTTACAATGTCGTCTTGTTTTTCTAAAGCATTTTTTGGAGCGCAGATGAATTCCTTTATCCACGTGATTATGTATTCATACTATGGATTAACTGCATTTGGCCCATGGATTCAGAAGTATCTCTGGTGGAAACGGTACCTGACCATGTTGCAGCTGGTGAGTTAAATGCTTCTGAAATTTCTTCAGTGAAATACTTGCAGTATTTACATTTTATTTATGTAGCATCTAAGTCATTTTAGACACTTTCCATTATAAAATTAACATCCACTAGTTGTAGCATCGCGACCTCTCAGTTCTAACATACCTATTCATAGGTTTCTTGACCACAGCCATTTGCTTTTATAGGGTCCCTAAAAGACTAGCTAGCCTCATCACTTAGCCCCTAATTAAAGTATCCGTGGAACGGATGGCTAAAGATCTAGGCACATCACAAAGTCCATAGATTCATGTGTAACTAGAAAAATCAGGTCACTTTTTGTGTCATTTTTTTTAACATAAAATTGTATTATCTTCATCTTGTCCTTAACTTTTTTAAAATTCCATTTTCAAAGTTCCTGTTAACAGAGCTCATACACTTAGAATGTAAAGTTGAAAAGGAGACACAGAGCCAAAGAAGGGCAGAGTGAAGGAAGGGAATAGAGAGCAGAGAACTTACTTTAATTGCCTAAAACACTGTCCATAAAGAACAGAGCCAGGTATTTTCGAGTCTTCAGACCAGATAGTTTTCAGCACCTCCTCCTAGCTGGACATCTTGAACTGGCCTATAATCAATCTCAAAATCTAAAACCAACTGGTAGTTAATCTCCAAGCTTCAGAATTTATCATAATTTGCCATAATCATAGTGTATGCAGTTTTATCAGTGAAATCACATTTGGAAATACTATCTATCTCTGCTTTAAGTTGCTAAACAGATGCCTAGCCAAACAGGAAACACAGCTTTTGTGGAATGCTGGGTGTGAGGGATTCACTTGTAACTAAAATACTACAGGAGGCTCCCACCAGTTTTGTGTAAACTGTCTATACAGTTTGTGTAATTCATTTCTCTCAGTAATTAGTAAATACTCCAAAGAAAATGAAAAAGTGAGCAAAATCATGTGAATGAACTGAGATCTGTTTCATCGGAGTCTGCCCTGGCTCTCTTCGAGTAACGCCATACCCAATCACACCCTGACTCACACCCTTCTTTGGCGATGCAGTTCTAAGTACCATTGTGAAACCAAAATTTCTTAAAGTTTGGATTTTTGCCATGGGAAATTGTAGAAGTTATTTAATATAAATTTCTGTCTTAAATGGAATAAATTTTAAAATAATATTTAATGTAAGAATATAGATAATACTGTCCTTAAAAAAAATTATAGTTGCCCATTCCAAATAGGATTTTGAATTTGTATTTCCAAGCCAGAAATTCTCACAATGGCTAGTAATGTAAATTAATCTTATAAAAAGTTAACTCTTGCTAATACCATAGAATTTATAATTTTTTTTAGAACTTGTAATTTTATAGCACAAACCATTCATTTATTGATACATCATAATTTACAATTATTTTATTATTTTAAGCATCTCACTTTTAGCTTTTCACCTTTTAAGAACTTTTAAAATTGAAAGTAATCCTTTTTGTACTTATTCTCAAATATGTACTAAGTTTTATCAGAACATTAAAGAATAGTGTTCTTTTAGAGGCAAGTTTGTGTGTCTACTGTCTGTAAGAAATAAATAAGCCTTTTAAAGTGTATATACATGCTTGCTGACAGTGTGGTAGAAAATATTCCATCTAAAATATGAGGGGAAAGTGAAATTGAAGACCCTACTATTCCACTGCTTTACTAATCTCATTAGACAGCATTGGTCGACATATTCAAGTAGTCCCCACTATTTGATGGCCCAGGGCTCAGGAATCATCCCTAAGCAAGAGTGCTGTCCCCTCTGGAGTTATAGTCTTTTTTTTTTTTTGGTCCCAGGGATCGAACTTGGGTCCTTGGAGTTGCGCAGCAGGAGACGAAACCACTGAGCTAAATCCCCAGCCCCTGGAGTTATATTCTAAAAGAAAGATAGATAATGAAGACGTCAACAGATACAAAAGACAACTTTCGGATAGTTAAGCTTTAAAATACACAAACACACACACACACACACACACACACACACACACACACTACCCACCTCATGGTTAAGGGATTGAAAGGCCATTGAAGTCATGAGGAAGCCCTTGCTGAGCAGACGGCATTTGAATGAAATGCAACCAGCTAACTTTTAAACTTTGTGAATAGCGTGGTAGAATTTGGGCCTAAGTATATCATAGCTAAGTATAGAAGATTCTGATGTTGTTATTGAAAGTTGCTCACTGTTCAGATTACATTTTTTTTCAGGTTCAATTCCACGTGACCATTGGGCACACAGCACTGTCTCTCTACACTGATTGTCCTTTCCCTAAATGGATGCACTGGGCCCTGATTGCCTACGCAATCAGCTTCATATTTCTCTTTCTCAACTTCTACGCACGGACATACAATGAACCTAAGAAGCCAAAAACTGGAAAAACAGCCATGAATGGTATTTCGGCAAATGGTGTGAACAAATCAGAAAAACACCTAGTGGTAGAAAATGGAAAAACCCAGAAAAATGGAAAAGCAAAAGGAGAGTAAACTGAACTGGGCCTTAACTGTTGTTGACAGTAAGGAGACTCCTATGTCATATAAAATTTCAGGGAAAACAGAAGAAGGAAAGGAGGGTTTGGGGTGGGGAGAAAAGACAAATGTGCTTCATGTACTAGTAACCTTTAGACCGAGTCAAGTGTTAACTACAATACCCAGATGTTTTATTTATGAAGTTTTTATTTTAAAACATTTTTTTATTAACCTTGATGTTGTCAGACCAAAGCAATCATAATGTGACTTTGGAGACTTTTCCTCTGTTCATATCCACTCACCTATCACTTGAAAGTTCTTATGTCTCTTATGTGCATGCATCCTTCAGTCTGAATTAAAGACTGATGATCACACATATGTGGTCTTCATGAATTTTTTGACTGCATTACCAATTACTTAACTGATTAAAATCCGTTACCTTACATTTTCTTATCCAAAGCTAGAAACGTGGTACATTAAAATTTGCACATTTGAATTCATTTGTTGACTGAATGGTCAAATCTCTCCACCTCTAGTCAGAATATATATATTTTGGTTGTTAATTAAATTTTAAAAATCTGCTCATCTCTGTAGAATCTTAGAGGCTTGATGATGATGGTGTGGGTGAAATAGGAAAGATTACAGTACAGTTCTGTGTAGTGACCCTAAGGTCACCATGACTCATGGCACAAATCACTGTGGGAGACAATTTTTGTGATGAAAGGCAGCCTTTGAATACTCCTATTCCTAGCAGAAATGTATTATGAAAATTAAGATTATTGTCTGATTGAAACATGAAATAACTCATGTCCTTATTAGTAACATCATCAGATAGTTACATTTGTGTGCTATTAGAAGAAAGTATGTTGAATTTTAGCAGGCTTTTCTTGTTTTGATTTGTGGCTGTTACTGATTTTTTCATATGTGGAAATATATCTACCTCTTCTGCTGGAAAGAACATTTAAAATTAAATAAATTTAATTAAAAAATCAAGGAGTCCTCTAATGTAAATTTTAATTTTCACGTTTGAATCCACTTATTGTTTGGCTTTTTTACAAATAGCATACACCAAACATTTCTGTGAAACTATCCTTCTCTTTCAACATGTTTGATTTTGGGATTGATATTTCTCTTGTAACTAAGTTGCAAAATTTTATTTATTAACTAGATAGGAAGTGTAAACCCATTTTGGTGCAATATGCTTGACTCCTTGGTGCTAAGGCTTGTTAAATTCCGTGCTTTATTTACAAGGTGTTAATTGTTAAAACACAAAATGAATAAAAGAGTAGTCAGAACAATCAAGTTAAATTTGCTATTTACAAATGAAGTATTTCATGTAACAAAAATGAGCAACTGGAAACAAAGGGAAAGAGAACATATAACATGTTTTATTACATAGGTTAATTTGTTAGGGAGATGTCACAGAGGGATCATTATAGAAAGAGAAAATGTGACAAAAATAGCATGACTATTTCCAAGTAAATTTCCACTTTGTCAAAACTGCATGTGTAGGATGTATGCTGTTTGTACAAAGTATTTTAGAATATTTTGTAAACTATAAAATATTTATTGTGCATTAAAATTACATATTTTTCCCTGAAAGGCATGCAGTCATGAGAATTACAGAAAATTTGTAGCACATGCAATGGTTTGGTCTGAGAGCATTCTACACTTTGTTCTTGCTCCTCAGTGTGTAATGACTAGAGATTGTAAATCTTTGTGAACATTCTGTACTGCTTCCCAAGAGCTATTCATTCCCTGTTACCTGATTTCAGCACAATAAATATACTACTGCTGTGAGAAAATGATGTGGGGTTTTTTTGTTAATCAGTTTATTATAATTAAATTATCTGCTAAATATTTATATATGATCAAGTTAAAATTCTAAATTCTTTTCTGCCACCAATTTCTTTATGTAGAAAAGAAATGAGGGCTTATGAAGGAGAGGGCTTATGTGGAAAAGCATAGACCTGGGTCACATAGATTTGGGCCTCCTACTGGGTGGTAAAGGGGCGCAAAGCTGAGAGGCACTGTGAGCTGGAGCCCTTGTGTGCGCCTGTGTGCAGGAATAGGATGCCTCGGCAAAAACCACAGAACCTGGTGAAGGACGCCGGTCAGCTGCTCCTCAGCATGCAAGTAATTGTAACAGGGGGCCTTGGACAGGTCCCTAATACTGGTATATTTTAGAATCCATGTTTAATCTTATGTGTTCTAGGCAGAAGATTTTTGAAGACAAGGGTAGTGGTGAAAAGGCAAAGGAGCACTACAGATCGTGTTAGAAGTTGGCTTTCCTAATATTACAGAGGGAAGGCAGAGATGTGAATTGAAGGGCACAGATTAGTTTGAGTTCATTTTTAATAGGATGCTGTGAATCTGATGTAAATTCAAATCGATGTAATAGCTGGGGGTGTAGCTCAGTAGCACAGCACTTGCCTGACATTCCCAAGTTCCTGAGTTTCATCCCTAGCACCACCACAACAAAATAAAATAAAAATTGCTGTATAAAACCACTTCCACATGAAAATTGTTCATATACTAGAGTCTGAACCCAAAGAGCTTTGTGACTTATTAAGGAGGTGGTGCATAGGTATCTTCAAATGATTAACAGGATATTGAAGTGGGCAAGCAGTAATTAACTTAAACTTGTTTTCTTTCAGACTTACGGATTTAGGTTTTGTCATGTCCTTTGAGAAATTAAAACTTTTTTGCTACCCTTTTATAAACCAGAATTTACAGATTTTGTATTTTTAATCTTTTTTATTGTATCACATAAAGGCATATTTACAGTTCCACATACAAACACGTTTTCCTTCATATCTTTGTTTCTTGGAGAACCATTTGGTCTTAAATAGAAACTGAACTTAGAGTTACTGATTTTTTCCCCATTGTCATACTCAGGGTTTTCCCTGGGAATGTGTTCTTAAACTAGTGCCTCCCTTGAAACTAATGCATGCTGAAACACATCACTTGATATCTCTATATCTAATTATATAATGCAGCTATCAGGAGGTCCCAATGTATTTGAACATCTACATAGAGAATATGTCCAAATTAAAAGCATCCTAAGGACATCTTGGGAGGTTTCAATAATATAGCTATTTCTAAAAAGGGTTTCAATATTATTTCCCTACTTAAATACTGTCAGTTTAACACAATGCTATCTCAGTAGTCCGTAGCATAGAGTGGATGCTTCATTGGTCTCTGGGTATCCTTGAATCTTTTTCTTTTTTTTTTATTTTAGAGAACTTTGTTAGATAACTTCTTTTCTCAGGTTTTGATTTTTTTCTTTGTGTTTGCCACGCAGAAATACTTTCTTTGTCATCCATGATACATTATATTTAAACTTCCCTGTGAGGAAGCTGTATCCCAAGAACCAGTCTGTCAAGAATGATGATGACTTAGCTATTTGTTAACAAGACAGTGAGTAGATCATGAGTTGCATTAACAGTGTTAGCAACAGTCTCCCCTCACCTTTGAGTGTGATTTCATTTCCTTGATCCAGGGATCCTGTGCAACATTTACATATTTTTAACCATATAGAGTATCAGCTAATTCATATACAGTTGGTTTTCAAACATTCTGATTTTAGCTCTCATCATTGAAATTTAATAAAGATGTTACATGATCACAAAAATAATTGCTCTTCAAATGAATATTTATTCAAAAGTATTTTGATTGACTTCTTATGGCTAGCCCTATAAAAATGGTACCTAATCTTACTTCCAGATAGAAAAGTAGCATGGGAACTTGGTAAGGCAAAAGAGGGCTCAGATGGATTTGGGGAACAAATTTCTAATTTATCATTAGAGTTGAGATTTGATAGTTACACCTCAGAGGTCTACCCTAAACGTTAACTACTTCAGAAACCCAGCACCATCTTAAAGTTACTGTGCAAGAATTTTACTGGCATGACAGATCCATTCCCATTCTCCACGTATAGTCCCTCTCCTCTCCTGTGTATTATAGAATCTGGAGAATTAAAATTTACATTTTACAGATTCTGCTGTGAGCCTGTGATTCTCTCACAAATTTAATTTTTGTGAACATGAGGCAATCATAATTGAAACCGTAGGAAGGCAGAGGAGGTGGAAGCCACAGTCCTACAGGAGTGCAATTAGATAAGTGAGCCCCTACAGACAAAAGTGTTAGCAACAGCTGGGTTACTTGCTCTACGATCGTTCCCCTGATTTCAATGAATGCAGACAGTGTTAAAGGTGATAGCAATTATAGTAGATGTAGTCATATACATTTGAAGTTAAAATAGCTTCCTGGCTTTGATTTTTACAAGTTACTAATTTTGTAAGTATCTAATCCTTTGAATTAAAAGTTGTGCTGCTTCAAATACCTTGAGTGGTCTCTTTCACTCATTGAACCTTATCTAACTTAACATGCGGCACCAAAATGTGACCAGGAAATAGCCTCTTAAAGATAATATGGGATTGAGCCCGCTGCAGACAGGCAGGTCTGTGCACCCCCTACCGAGGTCCTGAGTCGCG
>NW_004624819.1:6520567-6557908 GCF_000247695.1 Heterocephalus glaber | reverse complement strand
TTGGGATTCCAGCATGTTCCTCAGCGCCTCTATTTTTTTAATCTGTGTCCTCTCTAGATTTATTAATCATGTCTTGCACTATGGGTACAATCTCTGCTGTTATCTGAGAAATTATTTCTGATTTCATTTTTTCAGATCCTCTTTTGTTGCCAGTTCATGGAGTCCAGGTGGTTGAGTATCAGATTGTTCCTTCTTGTTGCCCTTTGGGGTTGCTGTAGGTGATCTGGAAGTCTGGTTTTGGGACTTGTTTACATGTCTTCTTATTTCATTGGTGGGGTAGTGTGTTGCTGGTGCTGGCACAGCTCATCTCCTTGGTGCTGGGGCCAGTGATAAGGTGGCCTAGAAGACTCCTCCTCGGCGCTGGGGGCAGTGGTAATTTGGCCCTGAAGGCTCCTCCTCGGCACTTGGGGTGTCTCTGGCCTTTTGTTTTTCTAAGACATTTGGATTGCCATTTTGTTTTCCAGCATCTCAAATTCACTGTGAGATCAATGATATCACCTCTGGATTTTCCACAATGTGCACCGTGAGGATGCTGCTCTCTTCCTCACAAGGCCCTGCATAGCTGTCCTCCTTGCTGTTCCCCTCATTGTTCACAGGGGTGGAAGCTGCTGCTTCTTGGATGAGCATGTTCCTCCTCTTTGCTTTATTCTCTCATTTTTCTAGATTATATTCTTTCCTAAGACAAATTACATATGTGGAATATGTTCTGAGTATTTACATCACTCTTTATTCTTCACAGATGCTTAATAATTTGGCTGAGTGCATAATTCTAGAATGATCATTAGTTTCTTTTTCTTAGAAATTTTGGAAAAAATTTTCACTGTCTTTTCAGGGAAGAAAATGAAATGTCAGTCTGAATTTCATTTCTGTGCTGGTGACTTGTTTTTCCCTAATGGGCAGCTTTTTTTTATCCTCAGTTTCTGAAATTTCACAATGGAGTTTCCAAGTATGGTTATTTTTTCATGCATTCTGCTACAAACTTGGAAGTCTCTTTTGATTTAAAAAGTATGTTTCTCAGCCTTGTGTGATGGAGTGCACATATAGTCCCAGTGCTCTGGAAAACTGATGCAGGAAGATTTCAAGTTTGAGCTCAGCTCAGGCAACTTAATGTTTTTTGAGACCCTGTCTCAAAATAAAAAAATTTTTAAAAAACTGGAGATGCACTCAGTGGAGCCCCTGGCTTCAATCCCTGGTACTCTTCCCCAACTCCAGAAATATGTTTTTCTTCTATTACAGAGAATTCTCTTTATTATTCATACAATTTCTTCTCCTTTCACCTCTTCTATTTATTTTCCCTAAGCATACCATTTTTCCCACTACCTCTATATTTTTTTTTACTTTTTCAATATCATCTTTTCTACATTCTAGGACATGTCCTTGACACCATATCCTAATTATTCTACTTAATTTTTATGTTACTGATCACATTTTACCTTTTTGAGAGCATTCATATTCTGATTGCTTATTTCCCCCATAGAACATTTAAAATTATTTATTTATTTATTTATTTATTTATTTATTTATTTAGGTAAGCTGGGGATTGAAGCCAGGGCCTTGTGCATGCTAGGTAAGCACTGTACCATTAAGCTACATCCCCACCCCTACTCTTATTGCTTTTTAATGGAAGCAGCATATTTTCAAATATTTCTAATAATACATAATTGGAGAGTTTTTCAGTTTTTTTTGTTGTTGTTGTTCCCAGAATTGCCCTTGCTTCCTCTAGGGTCAGATTGTCTTGATCTTTCTATCTCCAAAGGTCTAATTCAGCTTGGAATTCATGATTGAGCATGTCACAGATAAAGGTTGGTTTGGAGGTACATGATCCTGGCAGGGCACCTGGTTGTGAAGCAGTGCTTTTGAAGACATTGGCTGGGTGTTCCACAGGAGCCTTCTTGGTGCTGACAGGAGAAGAACAGTAGTTTGGGGCACCAACATCTATTTATTAGCCCTGGTTCTCACCATGATTTTTTGAGAAAAATTTTTTTTCTTCAATGAGCATATAAGAATTGAAGGTTAGTTATTATAATGCTATGAATTTAGTGGGCAAGGGTTGTGCAAGGGAATTGGTGGCTTGAGTGTTTCATACACAAGCTTTCCAAAAACCATTTTTTTCCCATTCAACTTCTCAGCCCTGCCATTTTTCTAGGGGTTATGGTGAAAAAACTGGCTACCTCCTTTACTTAGCTTCCTGGTCCTGCTTTAATGTGGTGACAGCTTCCTGTACTGTTTCATTATTTGATAATTTAACCACACCCTTTCCATCTTCCAGAAAGTTATTGCCATCTCTTATTTGCTGTGGCTTCTTTATATTCTCCCCATTGTTTATATTCTCCCCATTTTGCTAATCTTTTACTCCCTTTTAGGTAGAGCATTCAGAGGTATAGAAAATAAATAGATGAGCTTTGTTCATGTTTCTAAAAAGCAAAACATTCTTATAGGCATTCTTGAACCAATGGGAATTCAAATCTGAACGTTGCCACTTGGAACAAGTTACTTGATATTTCTAGGTCTGTTTTTTATGTGTAAGATATGGATAATGACATCTAGCTCAAAAGTTAATATATGAAAATTAAACTTAAAAATATACATAAAGCATTTAGTACAGCTCATAGGATTGTGTAAGAAATGTGCTTTTGTTGCCTATTTCTTAGCATGGTCTTAAAAGTCCATCCCCCGGTCTGGTAAAATTGTTTAATTTTTATTTTTAATTTATTTTGTGAACATAATGGGGAGGCTAGGTTGTTTGAAGGGTTACTATTCTTTCCACAGTCATAAAAAGAGAGTGAATTATTGTTCTAGGCCAGTGATAGTGAACCTTTTAGAACTTTCTATGATAGCAAACTGCTTGCTGAGGGGACATGCCATAGGTTCCCTACCACTGCTCCAGGCTATTTTCTAATCCTGTGATCTACAACCTGTTTTTATGTTCATTTTCAAAAAGGGTTATATTCCCTCAGCCCAGCAAGAAAAAACTATTCCTTACTTGTTCAAGTCAATAGCAGTGATTTCTTCTATTCACTGCTTAAAGCATACCTCTAAAATAGCTTTGCTACTGTGAGAAAATTGTAGACCCTCTCTTAGGAATTGATTGTATTAAGCATTTTATACAATAGATTGTGTATATTAACCCCTTAGTAAAGAGTTCAGTGCTTGTTATTTATACACAATAGCTAGAGTATTACAGTTGGTGTTATAAATTTGGAGCCTCTTTGGAAAATATATATAATGAAATAAGAAATCATAAAATCTCCTTTGCAGAGGGAAGCTTTTCAATTAAGGAGTAATTGGGACATTAACTGCACTTCTGCTGTCCTGATATTGTTGATTATGGATTTGTAAACTGTAATTTGAATTCAGGCAAAGAAAATCACTATAGGTAATGCCACAGTTTCTAAATAAAGTACTAAAATAGTTTGAAGTCTAATAGAAAACAAGTTTAAGGAACTTTCCATATTCTCTGTTAGGATTTAATTTGTACTTATAAGACAGTGGTGGAATAGCTGTGGTTAGAACAGCAAAAGAGATAATCAGATTAAGGGCTCATGGTCAGGCACTGTGACAATAATAGAAATTAATGACTTTAAATCCAGAGGGGCCTGCCATGGATCCCTGGCTTAAGGAACACTACTAATATCATGGCCTTTTCTGCACACATCTCTGAATCTATTTAAATACAAGTGTTTAGAAAATATTTACTAGCTGGGCACAGTGGCACATGTCTATAGTCCTCAGGAGGCTGAGGCAGGAAGATCACTTAAGTCTAGAGTTCAAGACCAGCCAGGAAAATATAGTGAGATATCACCTCAAAAATTTATTAATTATCTAAGTGATGTTAAACTAAAGAAAAGCTATTGAAGTATCCATGCTGTTGCTGATATGCTAAATTTCTTTGAAGTTGTATTTAAATTTTTCATTACAAATCATAGTTTTAAAAAAATAGACCTCATTTTAGGAGCAATTTTACTTTTACAGCAAAACTGAGCAGAAAATATAGAGGGTTCATGTACTCACTGCTGCACTCGTACACAGCTTCCATTCATCTTTACCAAGTCAATCATTGCTCTGAGTTTATGGTTAGCATTAGGGTTCATCCCGATGCTTTATATATGCCATGGGCTTTGACAAACGCATAATGACATGTACCTCCATTGTAGTATCATACAGATAGTCTCACTGCCCTAAAAATTCCTTCGCGCTCTGCCTATTCATCACTTCTTCCTTAACCCATGGCAAACACTGGTCTTTTTGCTATTTCCATAGCTTCGCCTTGTTGTGTAATGGGAACCATACTGTACATAGTCTTTCTGAGTGGCTACTTTCACTTAGGAATATGCATTTAAGATTCCTCCATATCTTTTTGTGGCTCCATAACTCAGTCCTCTTTATCTTTGAATAGTGTCCTTTGTTTGGACGTGCCCCAGTGCATTTATGCTACTAGAGGACATCTTAGTTGCTGCTAAGCTTTGGCAATTATAAATACAGCTGCCGGGAATATGTGTTCAGACTTTTGAGTGGATATATGCAATATCAAGGAATGTGATTGCTGGGACACTTTAGTTTAGGGAGGAACTGCTGACCTGACCTCCAGAGTGGCTATACCACTTTGTATTCCCACCAGCAAAGAATGAGAGTTCCCAAGGTGCCACATCCTTGTCACCACTGCGTCTGGCCAGTTCTCTAGACTTTTGTCCTTCCCAACTATGTGCATAGTATCATCTCATTTTAATTTGCGTACCCTGAAGACACGTTGTGATGCATCTTGTTACGTTCTTATTTGCTTTCTGGGTCTTTTCTCTGGTGAGGTGACTATTTGGGTCTTTTGCTCATTTTTCAATTAGGCTCTTCATTTTCTTATTGTTGAATTTTAAGAATTCTTTGTGGATTGTGGATAGTAGGGCTTTATCAGATGTGTCTTTTACAAATGTTGATTTTCAGTGCTTCTGTAATAATCATTGACCAAATCAGTTTCAAAACACGGGGCTTCTGTTGTTATCAAAGGCATTAAATAATTTGGAACTTATAATAATTGAGTGGTCAAAGTGCAAGGTTACTGCTGCTGCTGTTTTACAATAATCCACCCAACTAGATTTTACTAGAGCCTATGGAAGTGTTCATTATAAATGATAAAACATTTTAGCCAGTGTCTTCTTTGTGTGTGTGTCTTCTTTAGTTTTTTTTTTTTTTTTTGGTACTTGGGATCGAACTCAGGACCTTGCACTTGTGAGGCAGGCAGCGGGACCACTGAGCTAAATCCCTGGCCCTTTCATTAGTATTTTAGTTATTTAATTATGAGACACTAGGTCCTTGCACTAAAAAGACCCTCGTTGACTCTAGGTATATATGGCAAAGCTTGCTCATCCTCACCAGTGCCCATCTCCCCTTCCTCCTTTGGACTACACAATCCTCAGTTCCCTTCAAAGAACTGCGGAGACGACTTAGGAAGCGTGAATGGAAGCAAAGAAACCAGTTCTGGCCTGACTCATGGTGTTCTCCTTTGTGTGACTCTCTACTGCTTTTCTCCCTGCAGAGGTAGTTGGTGGGAATGTTGGCATGATGATGAGGGCCTTTATGTTCTACTCCTTTGGAACAAAGCTACCTGCTTTCCTAAACTGAACTGTGATTAGAGCAGGAAGTAAACTCATAGGGTGATAGTTATGAAGACTCGGGATTGATTGTTACACCAGTTAGCTTATCTGAGTAGTACAGAGTGCAAAAGCCAAGTGCATTGGAGATAACAGAGGAGCAGAAGGGTGCACAGGGGGCTAAAAATGAAAACAGGCCTTTGCCGAAACTCAATGACTCGGGTTATGATAGCCCTTGATGAGTAATAGGGACAAGGATCTCCTCATTATTTATCCTCAATTATTTAGACAGACTTTCTGTAGAAGACTATAGCCTGAGGATTCCTATCAGATATAAAGAAAGCCAAGTTGTTACATGCTGGTATCTTTTTGGCAAAAAGATTGTGCAATTTTGTTCTCATGAAGACACAGTTCCACCTAAAACAATCCAAATGTACAAAATAATTACATTCAAACTTATAAAATTGCATTCAAAATTAAGGATGATTCCAGAGATACAGATGGGAATCTAATGGCCAACATGTGTTCATACCTTTGGTAACAAAACTCCACTCTCCTGGCCATGCTCTTGACTTGCATAGGTGAGTCCGTGCTTTGATTTTGTTGCCACTGTGACTGACATCTGTGAGAAGATTAATCCATGAAGACAGTGGTCTGTAAAGGAGAACTACCGATCAGTGTGGAACATTGACTGGCCATAGCGGTCATGGGGGATTACACCATGCTTCCTGGTCCACCCACTAATTCAATAACTCTACACCCACTGTCTGTGCTCCAGTGTACTTCATGGGTTGGAGGAAGGGGCAGAAATCTGCAGGGAATAGAATCCACTTGAATATTTTTGCAGATTGGCTGCTGAGCTGTTAATCATGTAGTCATAGGATCTTCATAGCATGTGTCAGTATTGAGTGAGCATCTTCCTGTTATCCCTGGTGAGTGATTAAGAAGGGTGGGTTCTGGGGTCAGCTGGTTGAGGTGTACGTTCTGGTTTCAACAACTATGGGCTACATAAACTTGGGCAATATCACTCACCTGCACCTCAGTTCTGAAGGATATGGTGAGGAGTCCATGACGATTGGTTGGAAGGCAGTTGATCCCAAACCTAGCACAGATAAAATGTTCAATAAATAGTAAATATTATTATCACAGGGTTTCTATATTATTGCCATGATAATAATGGAATTACTGTCACATAATTGTAAAGCTGCATAATAGTAATTTTGACTTGTAACTCATCTCATTTTCATCTACATTTAGCAGTAATCATAGGAAGCATACTTACCTTCTTTGGTATACATAGTACTGTATGGCCAGTGCAGTTCAGGAAAGGGATCATGTTTATGATATGTTGGGCTGGGAGCTTATTTTATGCAGTAGCTTTAGGGGCAATTAATAATCATATCACACACACCTAGAAGAAATGTCTGATCTTCCTATTCATAGAATTATAAGGTAGTCACCCTGATCTGATGACATTCTTTATCATTGTGAGTGTGGAGTGGTAATTATTTCTAAGTAAGGGGAAATACACAATGGTGACATGGAAAAAAGTAGAAAAAATAAGGTAAAAACACAGATAATTTAATATTTTTTCTCATAGATATACTATTTAATGTATTTAGTTTAAGTTAATACATTGCTTTAAGTGTAGTCTCATTTTTTTCATAAACACCTTATATGTAATTATGCTTCTAAAGATACATAGACATGTCTACAGAATCATATTACTACCTGAAATTATTTTTTCAAAGATTCATTTTTGAACAGCTTTAATGATGATTAAAATGACAATTTATACAATATTTATCCTTTCATATTCAAATTTTCAGTGAAAGATTTCCTAGTTGTAACTGCAACTTAAATAAATATTTAAGGGATGGTAATATAATTTTGAAAATATATTATCATCAACAGGTAGAATGCTTCCAAGATGAATGTAATTATTATGCATTGCAAGCACATACTAATAAAAAACTTTCCTCAAGCAAAAATGAAAAAAATTTAGTGTGCTTATGTCAGAACCTAGATAATATAAAAAGAGTTCTGCCTATCATTTTTATGGTAACAATAACTCTTCAGATTATTGCTGAATACATTCACTCAACAAATATTTAATGAATTCCTTGTATGTATCAATTATTGTTCTAGCCTCAGGAAGGTAATAATATACATTCCTAAACTTTGAAGAAGCATTTGTCTTGTAAGAAAGATTGATGAAGAAACTCATAATTATAAAAGTGCTAAAATTGAGGTTTTAATAAAGGTGAGAGAACTACTCATAAAATCTCCCATTCGGCTTAAAAACAGCTTTCATGAGTATATGTATATATATATATATATATATATTCATAGTATACTATGTTAATCTGTATTATATTACCATTATTATTAATATATTCATGGCTAGACAAGTCTAGATTTACATCTATAGTAGTATGGTATGCAGTCTTAGTTGTGACACTTTTTTTGAAACTTATTAGCATGGAATGTACTACTTTCCTACAAATAGACTGAAGAATTGACTGAAACATGTTTGTAGAAAAGGAATTAGGGAAGATATTTAATTAAAAATCATGTTATTTTGAGTATGTATATAAAAAGTGGTCAGGGCCCAAGTTGGCAATAATTTGGGCAATTTCTTATAGGCAGTGATATCTCAAACTAGACTCCAAGTTTCCTCTTAGTCCATGCTGTGTTCTTCAACAATTGGGAACCAATTGTGCCTATCAGAAAAGATAGATAAAATAATAAATTCAAAGAAGCATGTGATTTGTCAACTTGTTTCACATCTACTAGAAATAAGGTTATGGTTTAGTATGAGAACACGGTACAATTTAAAGGAACATTTAAAATAAGTACAGTGAACTTTTACTATTACAACTTTTTAGAGTTAATATGTGAATATAAGTTGTGGATATGGTGCTGGAGAGTGCACTAAATTCTAATCCATTCCTTTAATATGTAATTGTGGTAAAAAGGACAAATGCCCAACATAGCATTAGAAGAGAATGTGTAATAAATGCCTTGAGTAGTAAGGAAAAATTTAAATATTTTACAGATAGGAGCTAGGTGAGACCAAGTTAAGCCAAGATATGTTGTAATTATTAATTTCTGTAATAGTCACTAACTAGCTTCTGCTATCCACAAAGAATGATGACAGCATTTGCCCTGCTAAGCAAGTTTGTATTTATTACTACTAGTTTAAATTGATAACTATGGGAATGTTCCTCAGGCATATTGTGATATTACATAATCCATCTGACATCTATGTAGTCTCCCAGTTATTGTTGGATTATGTTCCAGAATCTTGTTGCTTATTCATTCCTTTGGCCTTCTTGTTGAAACCATGTCATACATGGGTATTAACATTGCCTACCCACAGAACCTGTTGAACCTAGAGTTCACCTGAAATAGAAATAAAAAGTTATCCTGGAACCTCACCACCAACTAGAATCAAGTGTTTTTCTAAGGAAAAGCTATCAGCATTCCAAGTCAAAATGGTAATTCCATGCCAACACTCCCGCCTCAGGGGAAATAGGAACTCACTTAGCTCCTGGCCATTGGGCCATGGCTATCTCTACAGGTGCACCAGCCTGAGCAGACAAGTAGGGGCAGTGAGAGAGCAGAGAATAGACCAAGGGGAGAGAAATTCACTCTGGGATCTCCCATTAGATGGCCATTCGAGGGCAAAGACGATGTCTTATTTGTTTTTGAGTAGATGTTTAAGAGCTTGGAGTTTGGCAAAAACAGGCTATTTTAAATGGCTGCCATGATTTGCCTAGGAATAGCTAATGTCATTAATATATAATTTATCCCAGGAGTAAATTGATAGCTTGGTCTGCATCCATGAACTAAAACAAAAATAAGTGCCACTTTATGGAAAGCTTCAGATCTTAGAAATAAAATCAACATTCCCTGAAACAATGAATAGTTGGTAAACATGAGCTACTCTGTTTCCTGTATTATCTGATTTCCTACTGTGCCTTTTTCAATAGTCCCTTTATTATTTGTCTATCCCAACAATTTTGGGTTATCTTCGTAACTTTTCATCATTGTGTTTTCTCAATATCCCTGGTTAATGAAAGTGTCTTCCAGATCTCCCCAGTATACTGTGCAGTCCTGGGAAATAGGTAGGTTCAGCCAGGGAGACTCAAAATGATAGATTTAAGTAGGAGTGGTTTGGCTGCAAATAAAAGAAAACACAATTAAAAGTAGTTTAAATTAATTTTCTTCCTTAAATAACTAGAAGTCTGGAGGCAGAGAGTACAGACTTGGTACAGTAGTCATTTTTAGTGGGTTGAAAATGTCATTCATATAATTCTTTAATTTTTATCCTCCCCTCACCAATCCCATCTTTATTTAACATTTTGAAGTTTTCTTCACCATGGAATTATTACATTAATTTTTATTTTTTTAATATTGCATTAAAATATTCATCTTAGTTACTGGCATTGTTTTTATTTGTTTTTGGTTTGGTGTTTCCTTAAATTTTGTGCCTTACACAAAGGCCTCCCTCACCGTATCCTACCCTTGCTCTTGCTTTTTCCAGTGGCTAAACAATTCTCACTAAATACATGTACATTGATTATTTTTAAAATCTATCCCTTGAATTCTCAGTGTTCTGAAGCTTCAGGGTGAGGGAAGATCTGTCAGAAAAAACCAAAACAAAACAAACACCTAGACAGATTAGAGCTTGTTTTCTGCTGCTGGAAATGAGAGGAGACTGTTTGGTACTAGAGGCCATGAAATGTGACTGTGTGGACAGGAGACTACTTCCAAGAAGCACAGTTCTTAGTTCAGGCTTAACCCTTCACAATGGGAGTCAGTGAACAAATCATAAATTCTGTTGGCCTCCTTGTCTTTACCCCTGTCGTAGACAGGGTTTTCAGGGGAATAGATTTCATACAGGACATACAGGATAATTTACAGGATTATTTTTTAATATTGACCCAAAAAGTCAAATGCAGAGGAGCAGAAGAGATCTGTTCACACACTAGAGAGCCAAAGAATTCAGCCAAGAGCCTGGATCTCACAGCAATGTTCTGCACAAGTCCTGCTAAAGGCCTAGAGCCTAAGGCAATGTCTCCTGCAAGTCCACATCGAGGATTTGCATCGGGAAGGCCAGAGGCCAGTGGTGGAAGCTAGGAAGGCTGCATCAGCGTGTGAAGGATCTGTGCCACCAGGCTGAGGGATCTGCACCGGAGCCAGGAAACGATGCTCAAGGGAAAGATCAGAGCTCTCCTAAGGAGAACAGCAGCCATCCCTAGGACAGCGAGGACTTGAGCTCCTCCTTCGACAAGAACAGCCAAGTTTGCATCGGGAAACAGCCTCAGCAAGATTCCCCAAGAAAATCAACAGCATACAATCTTCATCTCCAGTTCTCTTTTTATGCTATTGGCAACAATCCTCAGGTGGGTCTTCCATGCCCAGAACCACGCTGACTCGGTTCAGCTGGGCATTTGAAGTTGATCATTACTTAATCCCCCCACAACCCCTAAAGCAACATGGGTAAAATCTGCCTTGTTATCCTAGATAACAAGTAAAGTCACAAGCATAGATAACAAGCACAGTAGAGCTGCTATAGAGTTCTACTGAGATACCCATGAAGGTATGAAAGAGCTTTGTAAACTGTAAAGCCCCATTGAGGAGGGAAGCAGAAAAACAGAGTAAACCACTAAAGGATCAGTGCTAGCCACACTCTGGGCCAGCTCATCCATTCTGATCCTGTGGCTCTCCCCTGAGCTCAGGGAGACAGAGGAAGATATGGAGCAGGATGGAGGTCTACGGAGCTGGTGGAGGCAAGCCTTCCTTTTTCCTAGAGTTATATCCAGAACATCATAGTCAGAATAGAATCAGGACAAGTCCTTCTAGAAGAGAGTGAGAATTTATGTCTTTTGCAAGCAAGGAAAACAATAGGTATACAGGGAGAGAATAAAGAGAGAAAATCGAGGTGATTTGACTGAGGCTTAGGACCAGTACAACAGGCATTTCCATGCTCTCATGGTAAGGTGTGGCTCTGGAGACAAACTTCAACAAGTCAGACTGACTCATTTTTCAATTCCAGTTGGTTTTGCCTGTGGTATATGATGCTAGCTGAACAGAGACAAAGGAAACAGGAAAATTATGATGTAAGAATTAGTCACTGATATTTACAAATAAAAATACATTAAAATGGTGTAGCTCTATAGGATAATAATTTATGTTAGAAACACTTGGGGGAAAACTTGTTTAAAAATAAAATCCTCCCTCTTAATTTTTTCATCCTCATAAAACTAAAATTTTATCAAGCTCCACCTAATTCCTCATTGCATTTTCTGACTCATCACCTAATTGTTAGCTTTTGTATAGTAAAGATTATACTCCCAATGGTACAATAAAGGAGTTTTATTGACATCAGTCTTAAGTGGAAAACTATGAGCATCCAGAGTAAGAGAACCAACATTTGGTTAAGTACCAACATTTGGTTAAGTCGTGTCTCACAGTACCCAAACAAATGGTACAAAAACTAAAGATAAAATTCAAATTTGTACCATGAGCAACAATTTTTAAGGGGACATGTTCTCTCTATTTTCTCCAAATAAATCCTAGAACCTCATCTTTCCTTCTAAGTATTTATAACATTGCTGAAAGTCACACAAACTTTTTGAGTTGGCATAAGCACTTAGCTTGATTCTGATGGACCCCACCCAAAAAATGAATGAAATTCTCTTGACTTGATTGGAACAATTATGTGAAACCTCAAGCAGAACTGCTATGCCATTTTAACATTGCCAAATTTCCTAAAGCCTCGCTACTACTCTTGGGAACATCAGGAATCGTACTTGAATCATTGTGTGACAGATTAGTAGTCACTTCTCTTCAATCCTGGGGTGGGGTGAGTGTCTACCCCATTTAGAAGGGAAGTGTTGTGATGTATTCTACCTGTGCTGAATGGCTCACAGTTTCTCTAAAATTTAAAAGAAGACATCTGTGCATGTTTTCAGTTACTATATTGGAGTTTTAATAGATGATAATATTGCAGAAAATACATACAAACACACATACACACACAAGGAAATTTCAGTCATGTACTTGGTCCTCTTTGTTGTATCTGTGGATTCAACCAACCACAGACCAAAGACACTGTATTTGGAGAAAAAGTCACATCTGTTCTGAATGTGTAAAGACTTTTTTCCTTATTATTCCCTAATACAGTATAACGACTATTTACATGGCATTTACATTGTGCTAAGTATTATAAGTAGAGCTCATTTAAAGTACACTTGAGGATGTATGTAGGTTATATTAAAATACTATGACATTTTATATACAAGACTTGAGGATTTGCAAATTTGGTTTCAGCAGGGTATCCTGGAAACAATCCCGTATGGATACTGAGGGATAACTGTATATGCTTTCTGAGAACATAGCTTTCCACAGTTGTTATGGTGCCATATTAACTACGAATAAAGGCTGCCCAGTGCAATGAACAAGTTTTTATCTTCCTCAGAGCTTGGGAATATAAAGCAAGAAAACTCACTCTATGGCATAATATTTAAGATTCAATTCAACATTTTGTGGACAACAGAGATCTTTTGGTGCCAGAAGGAAGAAAGGGAAGGAAAGAGGACAAAATTAAGTGTAATCGAGAAAATCACCTGAGATTCTGTCCTTTGCCTGGTTACACAATCCAGTCCATGCTTCCTTCCATGCTTCCTTCCTTTCTTCTTTCCTTCCTTCCATTCATACTAACGATTGAAGTGATGGAATGCTGAGCTACATCCCTAGCCCATTTAAAGCTTTTAAAATCCCTTTTTAAAACTTTTCTAAAACTTTGGATACAGGATCTTGTTAATTGCCCAGGCTGGCCTGAACTTGCCATTGTCCTGTCTCAGCCTCCAGGGTAGGTAGGATTACCAGTGTAACCCACCATACCTGGCCCAATGCTAAATGTAAAATTTATTTAGAATAATTGCCTAGTTCCTCAGCTCATATGGGACAGGAAACAGAAAATGTTATCTCCTAGAAGGAATATGGAATCATACCACCTGTGATCGCCATCCTTCCCTTCCTACTTTAATCTGCTATTCTCCTGGTCCCCTAACTTCCATATGGCTTTTCTAAAGGGAACATTGGCCCAGGTAATGGAAAAAAAAAACACACCTAGGTATCATGAGTCCTCAAACTTTGGCATATATAAGAAAATCTCCTGGAGAGAATGTTAAACCCAGGAAATGGCCCTACCATCAGAGACTCTGAATCAGTAGGACTGGGTGGAGGCCATTAATTTATGTTTTTGACAAATTTCCAGGTGATGTGGAGACTTTCAGTCAGCAAACACACTTTAAGGGGTAGTGGGTTAGAAAGTCACCCTGATGACCTGGAGACTTCAGTGCAGCCTGCACAGATTTGGCCATTTCTCCTATATCCTTTCCATTGCCATCATTCCATGATTATCTTTCAAGTCATCTAGGGAAATACAGTTATGATATCAAGGACAGAGGTGTCCAGTGGCGAGTGCAAAATTGCCACTAAGGATATGAATGAAAAAGAGGAAAAAGGGCACTAGGTCAGGCCAGGTCTTCTAGATACCTGTGTCTGCTCGAGTTAGAAGAGTGGTGATTTAATTATTCTGGCTTTTTAATATTTATAGTGCTATGGCGTGCAAGTTCTTCTTAATTCTCTAAAAATATATTTACTTTTTGCTGATTTGCCACATTGTCTTGTAAATTGCAGTGTTCAGATTTTCATTACATTCATTTTCTAAGTTAGATACAATCATAGTGGCAAGTTTTATTTTGATCCAAAATTCATTTGAGTGATTTCAGATCTCTAAGAATGACTATTTTTCTATTACTGTTCAAGATTTTATTATTAATTAATGACTTTTCTAGTTCTAATGAAAGAACATGTTTTGAGCAATTTCTTTTTTTCTTTTTTTTTTTTTTTTGGCACCGAGGATCGAACTTGGGTCTTTGCGCCTGCAAGGCAGGCAGCGGAACCACTGAGCTAAATCCCTGGACCATTTTGAGCAATTTCTATGCATTGGACTTTCTAGTAAACTTTCCATGTTTGACAGTTATGTATTTTCTCTAGAGTATAAAGTACTTATTTAATTGGAACTTTATATGATTTACATTTTAAAGATTCTTACATATCATATTTTTTACCTCTTGAACCCTTTCATTGTAGTTCTTGTTGAATTCTATTTTATCTCACATTGCTTTCTCTTTATCTTCTTTCTTTTACTTTTTTGATTTTTCTTCACACATCCTGTAATGCTTAAGTGTTGTATGTATTCTCAAGTATATATTATGGAAAAGGCATTTACATATATTTGGTATTCTGAAACAATCTGAAAGTATTCAAGATTCTAATGTATTTACAAGATTCTAATTTATTTACATTTATTATCTTAATAACCAAAAACATCAAAACTCATATTTGTTGTTCATTTTATAATTACTCTATTTTATGCTTTCTTTCTTTTATTTCTGCTGACTTTCAGTTTTATCATTTTAAAATTCTAATATTTTTGCGAGTTATGCTGCATAGTTTTATTTTGTGAGTAGTTTCAATTTTTAAAAAATTATTTTCCCTATTTTGCTCAGGTTTTTAACTTCAAGTAGGAGACACAGCTAACTAGTTCTCTAGCTAAAACAACAACTATTTCAGGACACAGGCTCTACTGTCTCATCTCTCTCAAGGTCAACCCTGACCCAAGACAGATGCCAGGTAATGGGAAAGGGCAAGCAAAGACCCAGTCTTCCCATTGATACCATAGACACCTAAATATTGCTGAGGAAGAAGCATACAGTACTCACAGAACTGAATCCCAGCTTGGAATGCTGCCAGGGAGTCCACATTGCTTCACTGCCATAGACCCCAGCCCATGTTGTGGCCTCCCTCACCCTAGTTCTTTGACCCCCACACACCTGGGGTCCTGTGAAGCAGCTGAGCAGGCACCCTAGCAGCTTGGCTGACTGGCCAAAGGTTTTAAAGCAGATGGGTGGCCCATCCTCAGACCCACGAAACAGCTGAGCCACCAGCCATTAGTGGCCCAGCCCGCTGGGTCCCCCAGAAGCAGCTGGATGGTCTTACATATCTTTCTGTAGCGCTGAGGAGCATCCAGGCAGTCCACCTAGATGAGTTTGGCCCACTGAGGTCCCAGGAAAGAGCCATGTGGCCTTTGTGTGCCTCTTACAACCCAGAAGCAGTCAGGCATCTGTGCCTACCAGCTCTTGGCCTAGGGGGGCAACTGGGAAGACTATCCTGAGCAAATTGGCCCTCTACAGGCCTGCAGAGACACCCATGTAGACCTCAGACTCTGGGAGGCATCCTTCTGAGGCCTACCAGTGTTACTTGGCCCTAGTGCAGCTCTCAGACACTGGCAGGCACCCTGCCTCCACTCTTAGACCATTGCACTGAGCCTACCTCAGCTTCCAGGGCAGCCCCAGCTCTGCATAGTCCTTGGAAACAGACAGATGCTCTGCACCTGCAGCTGATATACCATACCCAGGGCTATCAGTGAACCCATCAGGCCTAAAAAGGCCTAAAACTCCTGCAGCCCAGGCCAATAAGGCACCACAGGCATTGTTCATGTTTGTTATAGTTGAAGGAGTAACATGGACCCTGTACCACTGTACCCACCGAGAAGCAAACCCAGTGTTACCTACCCAACTGACATCCTAGTACTCATTCCAGGAGAAAGTCTTTTACTACAAAAGCCACTCTTTAATTGACAGAGGCAATTGATTTGCCAGATGTGCAAATTTCAATGTAGGAATGCAAGAAGCACAAATAAACAAGGTACCTCATTAACACAACAACTATTTAACAACAAACTCCAAAGAAAATATTGATGAATTGCCTGAAAAAGAATTCAAAATGATAATTTTAAGGAAACCCAATGAGAAACAAGAGAATACAGACAATAAAATTAGGAAAACAATGCATGAACTGAATGAGAAATTCACCAAAAAGACAGACCTCATACAAAGAGCCAATCAGAAATCTTGACATGAAATGAATGAAATTTACAAATACAGCTGAAAGCCTCAACAACAGACTAAACTAGGTAGAAGAAAAAAATTTCTGAGCTTGAGGACACTCAGGCAAAAACAAAAAACAAAACAAAAGATAGAACAAAGAGTCTATCAGTTATGGGACACTATTAAGTAATTGTTTGCATTATAGATATTTCAGGAGAAAAGAAGAGAAAAGGTATACAGAGCCCATTCAATAAAATCATAGCTGAAAACTTTCCAAATCTTGGGAAAGATACAGACTTATGGTTCCAGGTTGTTCAGAAGATCCCTAATAGAGCCAACCTAAAAAAGTATTCTTAGAGGAATACTACAGTTAAGTTGTCAAAAGTTCAAGACATAGACTCCCTAAAACAGAAACATATCCTCATTAGACTATAAGCAGACTTCTCAACAGAGACTTTATATGCTAGGGGAGAATGAGGTGATTTATTTCAAATCTGAAAAAAACTGTTGGCCAACAATACTATTCTCAGCAAAGCTATTCTTCAGAAACAAAGGCAAAATAAGGCCTTTCGGAGACAAGAAATGGAGTGAATTCACTACCACCAGACTGGCCGTACAAGAAATGCTTAAAATGCTACACTGCAAGCAAAGGAATGGTGACTTCCATCATGAAAACACAAATCTACTGATGGAACAGATATACAAAAAAGAAAGAGAAAAGAACTAAGCCCTGTCAATATAGAAAACCACCAAATCACAAAGACAAACAGCAAGAGAGGAAGAAAGGAACAGAAGATACACAAAATGGCCCCACAAATTTAACAAGTGATGAGAGCATGTCTTTACTTTTTCATGATAACCTTGAGTATAAATGGATTACATTCCCTCATTAGAAGGTTAAGACTGCCAAATCGCTAGGAAAACAAGACCCAATGATGTATTGCCCAGAAGAAACATGTCAGCTCTCTCTGCTTCCTGGTTCCCATGAAGTGAGCAGCTTTCCTTTAGAACATCCTTCCACCATGATGTTTCTGCCTCACCAAAAGCCTAAAAGCAATGGAGACCACTGACCATGGACTGATACTTCTGAAACGACCATGTCCTCAGAGATTTCGGGCACTCAAAAGAAACTCAGTGAGATGCTCGATGAAAACTTCAAAAAATTTCATATGGAGATTACCCAAGAGATGGAGAAGAAGACAGGCTTGATGTAAAATATGTGGGTCCAACTCTAAAAAGTTACCAAACAGAACACAGGAATAGATCAGATTCTGTTTCAAAATAACAAGCTGAATTGAATGTCAGGAGGAAAAGTCAAGGAGGATGAAATGCACTAAAACGCAAAGTATGTAAAGCCCATTACTTCTCACCAGTCCAGAAATTCATTGCAGATGGCTGCAAGATGCTCTCCTTGAAGAGAAAAAGCACTTCAACTTTCTGATGGACAAACAGTAGCTTTGATAATTATATACACTAGTATTACTTATAGTTTTATTTCTTTAGGATTTATACTCTGCATATTTACTTAATTCCAAACTACCTGGTGATAAGAAACATATATGCCAATAAACTGCCAGAGAAAATCATGAATATGATGAAAAAACCCCAAAGACTTCAGTCTTTACCCCAATATCCAGGACACCTCATCTGTCACCCCTGATTTAGAGAAGCAATGTGGTTAGTGATTACAACACTACATATCCACCAAAGATGCCCCCAGCCCCTTCAGCCAGAGTGTATAACTGAGCAACAGTTGCACAGAATTGAGAAAGTTTAAATAATTCAACAGACAATTCAGAAGGGCCCAGGTTACAGCAATCAGCTTTGGCTATAACTATACTGAACATGAAGGAAAAGCAGAAAAACACTGCTGGCACCAACAAGACCTTAGGAGGCCTTGTGGAGGGAGATATTAATATGCTACTCTATCGGGAGCACTGTGCCCCCAAACCAAGGGGTTGGGCCTTGTCATTATATAAAAACTTACTAGAAGAAAAAGCAAGAACATCAGTACTGGGCACCTGTCTGAGAAGAGCAGTGTCATCACCATTCCTTCCCACCATCTGGGGTGTTTGTCCACGAGAACCACTGCCTGGAAGTGAGCAGATGCTGCCAGGAGCATTTCTGCCTTCAAAGCCCCAGAATCCAGGCCAGAGACTGTGGCTCCTAGCAATGTGAATGACACTGCAAAGTCACTTTTTCTCGGTGGAGAAAAACACTTTTGGTACCGGGAAACTCCAACTGATGGGTGACAAGTGATGGGTTCCCACTGAGGGTTTCGTGAGGGTGCCAAAGAGTCTCCTGATCCTTGCAATGTTAAGGTCTCACTGACAAGCTGATGGTGTGTACACAGTGCTGGCACTGTCATGAAGCTTTATCACATGGTGCCTGATTTGCAATGTATCCTACCGCACCAAATACACATATTTTCTGTTTAACACAGATGGATGTACATATTTCTATCCTTAAGATAAAATGAATAATAGTTTAGTGACCAGTTTAATAAAGTTTATTCTTCTTATTCTTTCCAAAAATCAGGAAATTCGATTCTAATCTGTCTTGTTAAAGAAAAGAAACTCACTTTACCAGGAAAGACACACAGACTGAAATTGAAAAGATGGAAAAAGATATACCACACATTGGAAACCAAAAGAAAGCAGGAGTAGCTATACTTATATCAGATAAAATAGAATTTAAGTAAAAAACTGTAAAAATAAACAAAGAACTAATTATATAGTAATACAGGGATCAATTCAGCAAGAATAAATCATAGTTAAAGTCTACATGCACCAAATATATTAAACAAATATTATTAGATTTAAAGGGAGAGATACAGTCCAAAACAATCATAGTTGGGGACTTTGACCATTTTCATCAACAGGCAGGTCATCCTGCCCAAAATAAAAACAAACATCAGATTTAAAATATACTATAGACTAAATACTCACAGACACTCACACATTTCATTTAACTGCTGCAAAACACACTCTTCTTATTAACATATGGAACATTCCTCAGAATGGATCATTTAAGTCACAAAACAAATCTGAACAAATTTTAAAAGGTCAAATACATACCACATATCTGACTACAACAGAAAGTTTATAGCAGTAAATACCTATATCAAAAAAGAGAGATTTCAGATTAACCTAACTATGCAACTTGAGTCTCCTAAAAAGAAAAGCCCAGAATAGAATGGCTTCACTGATGATTTTTATAAAGCATTTTAAAAGAACTAACACCAATTTTTATCAAATATTTTGAAAAAATTAACAGGGAAAGAACTTTTCCAAACCAACAGCATACTGAATGGGAAAAAGCTGAAATATTTTTTTCTAGATCAGGAATAAGACAAGGATGTTAATTTTCACTACTCTTATTTAACATAGTATTGGAAATTATAGCTGGAATAAGGAAGCAAGGCAAATTTTAAAAGATCATACAAATAGGAAAGGAGGAAGTAAAATTATCCTGTTTGCAGATGACATGATTTTATATATAGAAAAACCTAGACTCCACCAGGACCTGATAGAACCAATGAACAAATTCAATAAAGCTGCAGTATATAAAATCAATATCCAAAAATCAGACGTATTTTTATGTATCAGTAAGAAAATTGCAGAGAAATAAACCAAGAGGAGCAATGTTATTCACAATAGGCCCAAAGTAAAAACAAAATATCAGGGATAACATTAACCAAGAGTGAATAATTTTCTATAGGGGAGATCACAAAAAAACTGATAAAATAAATCAAAGAGGATACACACACACACACACACACACACATACACACACACAAGGAAGACATTCCATGACCATGAATTGGAAGAATTAATATTGTTAAAATGTCCGTACTGGTCAATCTGCAGATTCAATGGCATCCTTATGAAAATACCAGTGAAAACCTTCACAGATTAGAAAAAGCATTCCTAAAATTAATGTGGAATTATGAGAGATCTTAAATAGCCAAAGCAATTCAAGAACAAAGCAAACCAAAGGAACAGAGGTAGAGGCATCACAAAACCCAACCTTAAATCATACAACAAAGCTACAGTAATGAAAGCAGCATGGTGCTGGCCTAAAATCTGACACCATAGACCAGTAATAGGGAACCCAGAAATAAGTACCACATTTACAGCCAACTAATCTTTGACAAAGTTACCAAGAACATACACTGGAGAAAAGAGAGTCCTTTCAATAAATGGTGCTAGGAAAATGGACATCCCTATGAGGAAAAAAGAAACTAGACCCCTATCTCACCGTGTACCAAAACCAACTCAAAATGGATTGGAGACCTAAACGTAAAACCTGAAACTATGAAACTACTAGAAAAAAACCAAAGAGGAATATTTCAAAACATGAGTATATGCAATGATTTGGGCGGGGGGGGGGCAGACGACAAGATCCTAAAAGCACAGACAACAAAAGTAAAAATAAACAAAAGACATTGCAACAAACTAAGAAGCTTCTGCAGGGCAAAGAAAGCAATCAACAGTGGAGACAGGCATGGGGTGGTGGCTGCGGGGCTGAAGTCACCAGCCAGAGTCACCGGCCTTGCTCCCTTGAACTCTCCATGCTCCACCCATGCCTGTAAATTAGTAAAGACATTATGGAACAGAGTGCAGATGTTCCTTAGAAAACTAAAAATAGAACTATACATACTCTGGCCATTTCCCTCCTGGGTGCATAGCCAAGGGAAATAAAATTCAATTACAGAGGAGAAAGAAGTCCTAATGTTTTACAGCACAGTAGAGGGACTATAGTTCACAGAAATTTAATTTCTATTTTATTATTATTATTTCTGTTGTTGTTGTTCTTTGCAGTGCTAGGGAGGAAATGCAGGGAATTATGTATGCTAATTGCATACTCTATCACTGAATGACACCCCAAGCCCTTATAAAGAACTAGAAGAAAAAGGTTTAAATTTACTTACCACAAAAAATGATAAATATTTAAGGAGATGGATATGTGCTTATTACCTAGATTTGATCATTACACATTGTGTACACATGTGAAATCATTACAAAGGACCCATAAATATGTACAATTATTATACATCAATACATTGTTGGATAAAAAAATGCTTTAGGTTTAGAATAATTTCTTTCAAAACTTTTACTATTTTTACTACTTTTCAGTATTTGTTATTATAATCTGGATTTTATATATAGGTCATGAAGGTATTTTTTCCAAAGACTATTTTCCCCATTATCAGCTAAGTCTCTTAGCAACATTCACCCTTCACCTTGAGTTCAGTGGAGTTTGTCCTTTTATGCAGTGGTATTATATTTGCTTGGTTCTTATTTTGATTCATATAACAGCAAGTTGAAGCACATCTCAGTAATTTTTCTTCAATAAGTTTATAAGTGGTGTAGACTTTTTTATCTGAAATTATCTTCCTGTTGGCCTCACCATACTTAATCAACAAAGTGAAAAAGTGTTAATTGCTGGGGATTGCAACCATGGCCTCACGCATGCTGAGTAAACACTACCACCTACCAGTCATCTGTATATACCAAATATCTATCTGTCTGTCACTATTTTCCCTTCAGTAGTATGTATCTAGGTCACCTTTAAGAACTCACCTTTCCTTTCCAGTTTCCCCCACTATGTGCCCATGTGCTCCAGGTGGGACTTCAGATGAGGATGTGGCCCACGTCTGCTGTCAGTGACTCCATCACCTCTGTTTTAACGCCTGGTCTATGGATGGATAGGAAGCAGAATTGCCCCTGGGATGCTTTTTACCATTCTTGGGAAAGAGGGGTTTCCCATTGAGATCGGTTGTCTGGAAGAATATAAGGCAGACACTGAGGGACACCTAACAGTTGTATGGAGAGGGGCTGCCTATGAATGAAGATAACACAAAACAGTGCATATTTGAGAGATGGCAATGGAAAGAGAAATGTCTTCATAACATTATCTTGAATCAAGCGGTATCTTCATACCTGTCCGTGCCAATTATTTATTTTTCCTACTTAAGCCATTTCTGTCACTTGGAGCTAACTAAAACCTGAAAAATACAGTTCATTT
This sequence comes from Heterocephalus glaber, assembly GCF_000247695.1. The sequence continues at coordinate 6,535,326 of NW_004624819.1, read as the reverse complement.
TATATAATGAACATGGCAATCTTTAATGATTATCCAAAGAACATAAATGTCTTGGGGAAAGTTATGTCTATATTCATTACTTTTTGCTAACACTGGGTTATTTATTTTTCCAAGGCCCATTCTGGTAGAGAAAACCGGTGACCTGTATCAATGGGTTTGAAATACTATATTCCAAATACATATGGGCTTATGTGTGCTTTGTTAAATCAGCTGAGGGTTCATTCACTCAAGTTGGATAGAAATCATGAATAGGCTAAGTGTAGCTCTTTCAGTATTAACATTTGTGAACTTTGAGTGCCTGTGACTATCAGCTGTTTGTGTTAGCAGCTCTCTGCCATTCTCCTGGCAGCCAGAACCAGCAGCTACCAGCAGCCTTTGGGAGCTCTCTGGCCCTTGGGGATGGCAGCTCCGAGCAATTCTCCATCCTCCGCACTGCTGGCTGCTAGTCACCCTCAGTGTTAGCAGTCCAGCCCACTGGCTGCTTGTAGCACCAACACCAGCTCATCCTGCCCTACTAGAGACAGAAATCTTGAATTGGCAAAAATGTGCCACCTGAAAGAGGCTTTAGTAGGGCTTATTCTGCAGCATAAGGTAGAATGGTACACAGACTGAGCTGCTAAGGGTGTGAGGCAGTTGCTTATAAGGGGGAAAAGGCAGGCTTACACATGCGCAGTGTTAGGGTTTCTGTTCAGTTGTGGCCAGTGCAAGGGTTCCTTGCTAACTAGATCAAGCACAGAGGGACAGAGGTTAGAGTCATCTAGACAGGATGTGGGCGTGGGGATCATCTGGGATGGACCTGAGAGTGAAGCTTGCTACAGCCAAAGAAACATCTGTCAGAGTAGTCACAGGGGGCCGGGGATTTAGCTCAGTGGTTTTGCCACCTGCTGCGCAAGCACAAGGACCTGAGTTCGATCCCCGGTACCAAAAAAACAAAAACAGAGTAGTCACAGGACTCCTGATGTAGCCATGGCCAGCTGCAAGGTGTTTGGGACAGCTGTGGAAGGAGAAAATGTATCTGTATATGGTACCTTTTGGGGACCATCAGACTCTTCTGTCTCACGTGGAGTTGTATCAGTGATGGGAAGTCTATTACAGGGCAAAGGCACAGGTGAGAATGTATTCTGGCATATGGTCTAGGATACCTAAGATTGAAATGGCCAGAAACATATTTCACAATTTGCCTTGAGCCAGATGTGACTATAAGTTAGGCCCTTAAAAGAATTTTTTCTAAATGAAATTGAAGCTCAAGAAATTATTTGTTGTCAAGAAACAGGACCTCGTTACAAATAAACCCTGGACAGTCACCATCATTTTCAGGACAGTCTGCTAACTTACACCTTTCCATCCCAGACATCCTCTCCTCTCTTAACCAGCTACTCCAACATATTACCTTCTATCAGATGCCTTTTACTGGAGCCTCTGAAGGTCTCTGAGGTCTCTTCTTTGAGTTCTTGTGTAAAACCCACATAACCCGTGAGAGTTCCCATTCTTCATTATATGCTCATGTGCCATTTGCAAGGCAAACATACAAACTCTTTTCTTCTTGCAGGAGTTAAAAAAAGTAGATTATAAAAGTACTGGGTTACTTTCTACAAAACCACAGGAACTCTCAATAAGTATAAATATAAGGGTGATCAAAATATATGATGAATGTTTAAATTAAAAAACATTTTGGAGGGGTGGTACCAGAGATTGAACTCAGGACTTGGAGCTTGCCAAGCAGGTGCTGTGCCACTGAGCTAAATCCCCAGCCCCTAAATTTAAAAAATCTATAGTAAAGGGCTGGGGATTTAGCTCAGTGGTTTTGCTGCCTGCTGCGCAAGCTCAAGGGCCCGAGTTCGATCCCCGGTACCAAAAAAAAAAAAATCTATAGTAAAGACACATTGCCAATAATCACACTTAAAATACTCCCTTTGCTTCAAATACACTTCTCCCATTATTCTTGCCACTTTCTTAAGCAGCTCTGGAAGTCCTCTTTAGTGTCTTTTCAAGGTGTGATGGAAAATTCAGTGACTGCCACTGCTGAGTGCCATCCTACAGAAACACAGGCTCGTAAAAACACTACAGTACGTCCTCATACACCTTATTCACCACATTTGACACCACGTGATTTCTGGGTCTTTCCCAGAGTCAAAATGATCCTGGAAGATAAATGTTTTGAATAAATTCAGGTCATCAGGCAGCCATGACAGCACAACTAACGACACTCATGAAAGAAGACTTCCAGAACTGCTTCAGAAAGCGATAACAATGATGGGACATGTGTGCTTGGTGAGAGGACGAATATTTTGAGGCAGATGAATGGCAATGTGTCTTTTACTGTAACAAATGTTTAAAATGTTTAAAATGTAAACATTTGTCTTTTTTTTTTTTTTTTTTTGGTTCCAGGGATAGAACTTGGGACATTGCGCTTGTGAGGCAGGCGCTGGAACCACTGAGCTAAATCCCCAGCCCAAACTGTATGTTTTTATTACACTTGTAGCATCCATTTCTTCACTTCACTGGCACATGGTCAGGGTTGGCTGGCTGTGCTCTGATCTCTTCTCACCTTCTTTTTTGGATGGCTCCCTTTCTCCTCATTTCATAACTCTCCTGTTCATGTGGTGAGGAAATGATAGGATTATCCCTCCTGGTCCTCCAGAACTCACACTCATAAGCCACCTGGAGGTATATGGTCTTCAGGTGTCCTTTTCTATGTGTAAGAAAACCCCATTTATTCCCTGAAATATGTGGGGAAAAATATTACCTTCTCTCCAGGTAATGAAATATTATTTTGCTCTACACAGATGGGGATTTTTAACCCCTGTGGACCTCTGTTTCTAAATCTCTGAAATAATAGTGTTGACCTTACTAGGAGAATTAAATGGGCTAGTTCAGAAAATGTGCTCATGTATGTTCTCAGTCTGTTAGGTCGCCTATTTTGTCCCATTCTGTTTTCTTCTCTCTTCTTCTCTTGACCTGATTGTAGATTGTGCTGGCTGTAAGAGAGTCCTACACACCCATGAGACTGTCTTCACTCTCCTTTGTAAAGCTTGCCTTGTGCAGCCTAATAAAATTTTTATTAGCATAAGTACTATCCTTGAAAGTATTTAACTATTAAAGCCATCACAAATGTCAATGAATCGTTCATGTGACCATTATGCACAGAAATGTTTCCCAAGAAAAGGCGATTCTACAAGAGAATTTAAACAACATAGGGAAAGAAATTTTGATTCTGATGATATTCTTATATTAAAAAGTGATAGTAGCCCAAAGATGACTGTAATCATAGTCTTCTGCATTGAAAATAACAGACCTATTGGTCCGCCATAGTTTTAAAGAACCACACTGTAAAGGTAGGTCAACTGATCGCATTGTGTGGCTTTTATGTTGATCCCTATATAAGTAAATAAGCAATGGTAACAATGACAGTAAGAACTTAAATGAGAAATTAGAGGCATTGGAATACCATTTTTTGTGATATTAAGAAATGGCCACTTTTTTGTTTGTGATGATATTGTGGTTGCAATTTTAGACTGATTCCTTACCTTTTACAGAAACATGAAAATATTTATGAATGAAATGACACAATATCTAGTGCTTGTGTTGCAGTAATCTACTGTGTGTGTGTGAAAGTAGTGGGGGAAGAGACAAAAAAATAGATGCACTGATAATGGTTCAAGCTGAGTAATGGGTACATTGGGGTTCATTATACTTCTATTTCCCTCTGTCATGTTTGAATTTTTCCATAATTAAAAGTTTTTTTAAAAACCCAGTCTATATAAAAAGTGAAGGAACTATGTTAGGTCTGTTTTCTGTGCATCATTGAGCTTATCTTAAATTCAAATTCGAGAAGAATGTGTGTGTCAGAGAGACTTTCATTCTACAAGGCTGTGTCACTCATGTCCCGGGCATCATGGCTGTAGACCATGGTCTGTGTCTTTTCCTGAAGCACAGCCAAAAGAAGCAGTAACTATGGAGAACAAGTCTCATCCTCTTGGACTGCCCACTGTCTCTTTCCTTTCTTGGCTCATTGAAAATACTCATTCCTCTTTCCATCTCTTACTCTGTTTTCTCTACTTCCTGCAAGCCAACAAGTAAAACATAGCTCTTGGTTTTGCCCTTGACTCCTTCTTTTTATACACCTTTAATTGTTAATCTTCCTAGTTCCATGGTTGCAACTGTCATTCCATTCATTCATTTGGCATTTTACTCTGTCGTGAGAATATGACTTGGAGTCTACTTTGATCTATTAGACTTGCAGACTTTCACTTTGTCATTTGTTTTCCAAACATTTTAAAGCTTCTGCGTTTACACCAGACATTAGGTTGAATGCAGAAAACATACTGCTGAGTAAGTCACGAGCCTTTTCTCAAAACGTTTGCAATCATTTGCTAACATTTCCTCAGTTTATTTCTCAAGATATAATCTCTTTCCTAAGAGGAGTTAGAGAGGAGTTTTCCAAGCAATGGGTGGGTTAGCCCTTCAAACTATCATGTCAGAAACAGTCTTTCTCCCTCATCCACCACTCCTACCCACATTTTTGTCACCATTTCTATTGGCCTCAACACCTGAACACCGAATTATCTTCTTCATCATCCTTGCCTTGATTCCTACTCCCTCCCTTCAATCACAGTTATTCCTTAAGGACACACCCAGGCTCTTCTTGGCATCCAATGTCAAAAGGCTTTCATTCTTCAGAACTGCTTCTTTGAGTTTATTCTGGTACAAATTAGGATGCTCAACCTAAAAATATTAACTTTCATTGCCCATTGCTGTTCATACCTTAGGTGGATTTTGTAATGACTCTTCTCTCTGTGGCTAAATATGGGAAGATGTATTATTGTTTCATTTTATATCAAGTGACTTGTGTCAAGATGACACTACTGATAAGGGTAAAGGTCAGAAAAAGCCTGCCTGGCTCTCAGGAAAGGACATTTTCACAGCATAAAGATTGTGGGGCAAGCTCTTCTTAGCTTTGCTTAGCAGCTTTTGGTAAGCAGTGTCCCTTGAGATGACGATTGATGCTATTGAAAGAGAATTCTATAGAGAAATAAATCTGGGAAACGACAGTTAAAACTGGTTTCTGTTCTGTCAGTAGTCTCTGGCTTTTTATCATGCTAATGTGCCTTGTGAATATGTGATGTATACTATATCTTATATGCCACTTTCTAATGGTATGTGACCATTTTTTCATGGCCTCTCTCAGGACTAGTTTTTTCCAGAAAAAATCAAAGAAAATCTCATCCCCAAGAAAGGGAATTTGGGTCACAACACCAGTTCTTATTCTCTTCATTCTATTTCCTAGGAGAAATGTGAACTTTGAGATCCAGTGGGTGACTGCTCAATAACAGGCTTGTTATGAATTGAGTCACATATCATTTTCAACCCTTGTGAAAGCTCTTTTCAAGCTCAGCCCAGCTGATGGCTCAAGGAGCCCTCAACATTTCACAGAGAACAAGTTGAGTCTGTGTATATATGCCCAGGGAAATAATGTTATTAAATACAGAGATCTTCTACTTTTTTAAGCACTTGCTAAATTCAAGTCACTGGGCCAAGAACTTATATAAGTATTATCTCATTTAATCCTCCAAACTCCCCTGGGCAATATGTGCTGATGTGACCCCTACTGTACAAATGGGAAAATAAATGCTCAGTTTTGCCTGCTAGTTCGTGACTGCATGGGTTCATGAATTCATAAGACTCCTGCCCAAGTTTTCTGTCTGTCTGACCAGAGCCCATGCTTTTAGCCTCATTCTCTTATACTTTGACTCATTATCAAAATATATTAAAGTAGATAACCCCTTGAAATACATAGAAGAAGGTAGCTATGTCTGTATCCACCTGATGATTTTTGACAACTGTATGTCCAACTTCTTGTACAGTGTCTAGCATGCGGGGGCTGCAAGAAATCTATTAAATAGAAATGGGAAGGTGTGACTGTGTAGAGCCTTTGGAGGGAAGAATAGAAACAATGGGGCACATTTTGAAGAGAAACGTCAATTAAATAACATTGCCTCTTCCCTGTGAGCTTGTGAAGAAAAGCCCTGCCAGTCCTTGGAATGGCCGGCATGAAGCTGAGAGCTGCTCATTTAGCCAGGGTCATAATTTCTTTGTCAGCTTCTGGAGCTAGAGAACCAGTTGCTGGGCTATGATCATCTTCTCTCTTTGTTTTTGCTGTGCTCTTACACCTCTCAGTTGCAGTAGGTATGAATCTGATGTGTTTACACAATCCTGCCTTTCCTGAAAGAGCATTGCTTGTTAGTCATATCCCAACTTCTCTCCTGCCCAACCAGTGAAGATTTAACCTTAGATGTCTGGCAGATGGCATGTCAGCCATAGAGACAGGGGATATTTATACACTATTTGTAAGGGAAGAAATGAATGTACTGTCATCTTCTAGGGAACTTGATCAACTATAAGAGAAACAAATTATGAATGTTTTGAGACCATCTTCAAAGAGAAGTATTTAGGTGTAGTTGGATGGGTTCCATTAAGATAAGATAATGAAAGATACGCGCCATGGGTGTGACTGAACAAAGGAATCATAATTATCTAAGAGAATAGGGGTGGTGTGAATTGCCAAGGAGAGAGTGGCTCCAAATAATCAGGAAAACAAAATATGTTTCATGTGGAAAAGAGGAGAAATGTGGTCAAAAGACTTCACTCTTGTTTGGTCCTAACATCGAGCCTGTTCCGGTGACTCTGATTCAAGAGGATGGGGTTTGGAGATTCCTTACAGCCTCTTTACCTCCTCTTCAAGTGTCTTGGCTTCTCAGAACTGACGAGACTCCAAGAGCATATACTGACCCTGTTCCCATCCACAAACTCATTACAGTAAACACCTGTGAGCATGGGATCCTTCTACAACAGGCACACCCACAATCTGTTATTCTTGCTTATTCACTGTAGCTTAGCCTGACTCTCTTCTCAAGATATGAGGTGGTATGATGTACACTAAGGCTAACAAAACCAGTGGTTCTTGTTCACAGCTCCTAATGTGGCCTGAAGGTGGCCAGCACTTAAAAAGGAATGGCTGTTCAATGAATGAAAAAAGGATCTAAATTTCTAAAGGGTATTTAAGCATATTCATCATATTTTGACTCCCAAATCAGGAGATTAGCTGTTCTTTGGAAGGTCTTCAGGTTCTTACCCCCACATAACCATTTTGTAATCTAATAGCAAGTGGAAATATTGGCTCAAGGAGCTGACATCTCCATGAGGCGAGGTGACAAGCTGCCAAATGCCAGAGAGGAGGCCTACGAAAACCATCAGAGCTTTCATGTAGAAAGACTTCAGTTCATTGACTGAGCCCCTTAACTTTAAAATCATATAGAGACAGTCATAAAAATCTTTGCTACAAAGTTCTTTTGGGAATATAGCCTAAATGGTTGATTGGAAGGACTTAAAAGGGTACTGGACATAAAATAACATGAAATATCCTGAGGTGACGCCCAAAAGTGTGTGCAGTGTGAAGGCAGGAAGAGATCTTGGAATCACACCCTTCCCTGTTGCTATTCACTGAAACTTCTGTCCCTAGGGACAAGCAGATGAGACCAGGGTGCAGCATTCAGCTCGGGGAAGGAAGGATGGCATCCACTCACCCCCTGGTAAACCCTTCCATACTTTCCCTTGTTGCTTGTTCTTTTATTGCTAGTATATATCTCCTGATTACTTGATCTTTCCTTGAAATATACCAATGGTATACTTCCTCAGGTACTCCAGTACAGCACTGGATTTTGTAAAGAGATGAACAAAGCCGATGTGAATTTGCATTTAGCTCTCCCTGAATCTCCATATATGACCCTGGCCAAGTCACTTCACTTCTTTAGCCTGTCATTTCCACATCTATAAAAGTGTGGATGACAATGACAGCCTTACAGGGCTGCTAGGAGTTTCTCATGAGATAATGAAACGCAGTGTCTAGCACGCAGTGGATGTTCAGTAATTATCATTCCCTTTATACTGAGTCATTCTCAAAAAGGTGGGTACCGAATGCCTCAATTTCCAGGGCACATACCTTCCCTATTGTCTATGTATCCAGTGGCAAGGCTCAAAGACAAGCAGAACGTTTACAAGCAAAAACTTCTAGGGTATTTGTCCTGAAACTGAAAAGGCAAGCCACTAGCTTTTGTGCTCTTCGGGTACTGGAAGGAGACTAAAGCAGTCCTTGCTCCTGATCGCCCCCCGCCCATTAGTGCTGCTGATGGTGGGATCCTTTCACCAGAGCTTTGTTGTTAAAGTCTCTATCTTTGAGCACAATAAAGCGAGTACGTGTGCTTCATGACAGTGATTCCTTTGTTATGGAGATGACTGAAAAATACAATCCCATTCATTCATCCATTCATCCATCCAGCCATTCATTCAGCCAGCAGTCGGGGAACACCCACGCTGCAGAAACTGCCCTTCCGGAGACTCAGGCGTGCCCTGGGAGTCACCCGTGGGTTCTAGAATTCACGGTGTGGTCCATGCCACAGCCCTCGACAGTCGCCAGTGTCATTAAACTCTCACAGCGGCAGGTTGTAAAATCAGTGCCGCATTCTCCAGCCCTGCCTGGGCCACCGACGGGAAGCCCAGTCCGCGGCAGCTGCGAGGGAGGAGCTGTGGGGCCTCCCTTTCAGGGATGGGGGTGGCCCTTTTCCGGGGTAGGCAGGGACTTCCTCTTTGTTTTTAATTCTAAGATGCCGGCGTGTTTCATTTCACCGTCGTGTTTTGGTTGTCAGGCGCAGTACAAACGACGGGTGCAGCCCAGCCCCGGTACCGCCGCCCCGCCTCCCGCCACCCCGCCCAGGGTGCGATGTCCCCGGAGGCCGCTAGAGGGCGCGAACGCAAGCCCTCCCGCCCTGGCGGCTGGAGCGGCCTGTGCTCCCCACCAGCTAGGCAGCAGCTGGGGGCCTTGGTGTGCTCCGGGAGACGGCGGGAAGCAGACTTAGAGCAAGGGCAGGATTGCCAGATAAAACGCGGGACGCCAATTAAGTATGAATTTCAGATAAACAACAAATACCGATATTGAAAACATTTTTTTGTTTTTCTGAAATTCATATTCAGAATGTGCTGTCATTTTATTTGCTAAATCTGGCAACCCTAGTAAGGGACCTTGGAGAGGCAGAACGCCATTTCAGTGTGGAGGGTAGAGGCAGTGCTAGCCATTTACCTGTTACCTGAATCCAAAAGGAAAGTCTGGATCCTGTCAATGGAAGGAAGAGGCCCCATCCTCACAAGAAGCAGAGAAGCTGCTGGCCGTGCCCGCCCGAGCCTTGGTCTGGAGCGATCCTGGGCCTGGGAGGTCTTCAGAGCCGGCTCCGAGGCCGGGCACCACCTCGGGCCTCTCCAGCAGGCCGAGTTCCAGGCCAGAAAACAGATTGCAGGGGCCGGAGGCCGAGGAGGGAAGGGGGTACCCTGAGGGCCACAGAGCACCCCCCGGGGTCCTCAGGTCTCGCAGGCCCGGGCCTCTGGCAGGGTGCTCCAGGGTCTTGGCCTGGAGGGAGGCAGGGGTTGACCGCTCCTCGTGGGCCACAACAGCTCTCAGAAGAATGGACCCCATTCCAGGAGCCTTGCTAGCGTCCTCCTGCCCTTCCGTCCTTGGGAGGCTGGGGGTCATCGCAGGGGCTGGTCCAGGAGCGACTGGCTCGTCCCTCAGAGCATCCCGAGTGCTTGGTGTCCCTGTTTGGTGTCATCGAGGTGATACAATACTCGGGAGGGTTCTAGAACAAGGATCTCCACAAAGCTCCCTCCAAGGAGCATTCCTCCTCTGCTTCCTCCTGCGAGACAGAGATCATGAGAAATGTTTGTATTTGCAGGGTCGGGGTCAGGGTGAGGGTCAGGGTGCCCCAGCGCTGGCCTAGTAGACAGCATTCTCCTTCAGGGCCGCAGGTTTTTATATATATAAAAAAACACTGACGCTGTTAATGTCCAATTAAATCAGCAGGGGGCACAATTTCTTCACATTGTTAGCCTTGCCTTTCTGATTATAATGAAAAACACCTACTCCGTTTCTTTGTGCTGTTTTGAATCAGTGTTATCTGATAATACAAATATCAAAATGTCACACACGCACTCGTTTTCCTCAGAAAATGGCAACAGAAGCCGTCTAAAAGGGGCTGGCACATTTACAGACAGTGCCTTGGTAATTTCATCATTTCTGCATCCATAACCCTTTAAAGAAACAGCCTGGGTGTGGCTGGGTGTGTTCAGGACGACAAATCCCAGCACTATGTGGGCTTGTTGCCTGTCTTTACGTAGAGTTTCTCAGGTACTCTCGTTTTGGGGCATCTAGAGAACTAGTACAAACCTTTCATCCATTGCTTTAATAAATAATCATAGCAGATGCTTTCAGGTGCTGTGTTGAACAGCCATCTCACATGTTGAGAGAGTTCATGTGCATGAAATACCTCACGATCCTGTGTACTGTGTTCTCTTTCTGATTTGCTAACAAGACATAGAAACCAATGACCTTGTCTTGTGCTGTGTCTGCCTGTATGACAGGGACCTGCCTGGACCCGCCCAGGCAGCAGCTTCTGCATTTGCACTGGGTCCTGGTCAGTGCTTCTGATGAATCACTTTATTTCTCTTGTCATTCATTTTATTATCTTCAAAAACGAAACCTGATTTTGAATAGTGAAAAGATTCAGGAAATCTCATCACTAAAAGTTTATCAAGAAGTCATTTAGATTATTATTATGAAATGGAATGTTAATAACAACCCCAGATCCTGTAGAAATTCCTCTGTATCTGGCTTGATTTATTTGTATTTATTAACTCATCACATTCCCTCAAAGCACAAAGAGGTTAAGAAATTTGCCTAAAATCACTGATGTAGTGAAAGGGCAGAGAGAGAAAGAAAGATACAGTCTAGCTCTTAAAACTACGTTCAAGATGTAAGATTTTACAGATTTAATTTTTAGAATAAGAAAGAATTCACAGAGTTTTAAATTATTTTTTAATTTAAAGTTTTATTTTCAATTGACATCAACTGTACATATTTCTGGGGTTCAGTGTGATATTTCAGTGATCGTTACATATTGTATAATGATCAGATCCAGATAACTGGCATATCCATCTTCTCAAACTATTATTTCTTTGTGTTGCATACATTCAAGATTATTCTACTTGCTGTTTTTGAAATATGCATTTGATTTTGATCAACCCCAATTCCCCTCCAATGCTATATGGAATATTAGAAACCGTTCTTCCTACCCGGGACCAGCTGGGTTCTACTAACATTTCTCCCCACATGCACCCCAGGGTCTGGTAACCACTATTCTATTCTTTACTTCTGTGAGCTCAATTTTTTGGCTTCCTTGTAAATGAGAACACGTAGTATTTGTCTTTCTGTGTCTGATATTTCTCTTAACACAATTTCCTTCACTCTCATCCATATTGTCACAAATGGCATTTCATTTGTAATAGATGAATAATATTCCACTGTGTATATAGACTACACTTTACCCAGTTGTCTGCCAGTGGACCCCTCAATGGATTTCATATCTTGGGTCTCATGGCAAAAGTGCTGCAGAAATCAAAGAAACATAGATGTCTCTTCAACATCCTGATTTCCTTTGTATGTACACCCTGGATTTGTTGGATGGTTCAGTAGTTTTCTATATTTAATTTTTTGAGAAACTTCCACATTTTAAAAAAAATGGTTGTGCTAATTTACATCTCCACCAACAGTCTCCAAGAGTTCCTTTTCTCCAAATCCTCATCAACATGTTGGTTTTTGTCTTTTTGATAGTAGCCATTTTAACTGGGGTGAGATGATGTCCCATTGTGGTTTTAATTATTACTTCCCTGGTGATTAGTGATATTGAGATTTTTTTCATATATTTGCTGGCCATTTTTGTATCTTCTTTTGAGAAATGTCTGTATGGATTACTTTTCATTTACTCAAATTAGTTTGTTTTTGCCATTGGTTTAGTTCCTTGTATATTCTGGCTATTAATCACTTATCAGATGAATAGTTTGCAAATATTTTCTTCCTTCTTAAGAGCTGTTTCTTATCTTTGTTTTTTCCTTTGTTACCTTGATGTGATCCCTTTTGTCTGGTTTTGCTATTGTGGCCTTGCTTTAGGTATCACATTAAAAACATCTTTGTCTACACCAATGTCCCCGCCTTAGTTACTTTTCCTGTTGCTGAGACAAAGTACCCAACAGCCAAAGTTAAAAGAGGAAAGGTTAATTTGGCTCACAGTTTGTAGAAGTTTCAGTCCATGGCTGACTGAATCCAAGGCAGGGTGGCACGATAGGCATCACAGAGGAGAAACAGCTCATGGCAGAGCAGGCAGGCATAAGGGCAGGCAGCAAGCATCTACCCTGTTTCTGTCTCTTACATCTTATCCAGGCTACCCACCCTTAGGGCAGGCAGCACTCATACCCTTAATCCTAGCATTGCATCCTGGATCCCAGCAGCATGCACTCTAGATCCAGCCACCTCCGAAAAGCCCCACCTGAGGCTGCACGAGGCTTTAGGAGACATCTAGATCAAGCCATCCTATGTCCCTATGTTTTCTTTTAGTAGTTTCATAGTTTTTGATCTTTCACTTAAGTTTTTGATCCACTTTGAGTTTGTTGAGTACATTTATATTAACAGAGAGAATACATATATATGTATGGGGGAGAGGAAGGGAAAAAAGAGAGAGGAGTCTTACTTGGTTTCTTCCGCATATGCATATCTAGTTTATCCAGCATCAGTTATGGAAGAGACTGTCTTTCCTCCAGTGTATGTTCTGAGTGTCTTTGTTAAAAATTAGTTAAAAATGCAAATTTATTTCTGGGTCCCTTATTCTGTTCCATGGTTTTGTGTGCTTGTTTTTATGCCAGGCCATTGTTTTGGTAACCTGAGCCTCGTCATCTATTTTGGAATGAGGTGGTGTTTTAAAATATATATAGATAGATATAGATATGCTTTAAAAATATATATATATAGTGTGTGTGTTCTCTTCAGTATCTTTTATCAGTATTTTATAGTTTTCCTTGTAGAGACCTTTCACTTTCTTGTCTAAATTTATTCCTAAGAATTTTGCGTTATTTAGTTTTTATTGTAGGTATAGTAAACAATACCTTCTCCTCCTCCTTCCCCTCCCCCTCTCCTTCCCCTTCCACTCCCCTTCTCCCTCCTCCTCCTCCTTCTTCTGTTGCTTTTTGTTTTTTGAGACAGGGTTCAGGCTTACCCTGAACTGACTATGTAGTCCAGGCTGGCCTTGAACTCGTGGCCATTCTCCTGCCTCAGCCTCCCAAGTGCTGGGATAATAGGCATGTGCTACCATGCCTGGCAGGATTATTTTCTTGCTTTCATTACAGAAAAAGAAACAGGAACATAATTACATGCTGTAATTAGGAGACAGACTCAATTAATAATTGAAACAGAAAGGAGAAAATAAAAAAGAGAAAATGATGAGAAAAATAAGGAGACATTTTGAAGAACTAAAAGCTGTGGTTCTCGGATGCCCAGGATCAGCCCCAGGGAGGAGAGAGGCCAGTGCCAGGCTTCCCAGAGGGCGCCTGGGCTGGCTGGTGCCTGGGCAACCGCTGCTCCCGAGGGCTCCTCAGTCTCCTGCTGGGCTGGGCCGGGGGCTGTGCTTACATATCCCTCAGAGTCTGGCCCTGTTTCAGTAGCTCAGATGAGGGGCTCCGCCTGCCTCTGATTTGGCTAGACAGGACCCCCGGGCCTCCGTGCTTCCTGTCCGCAGAGCTGCAGGCTTGGCAGACTCTGACTGAGCTGATTTACGAGGCTGCCCCTGTCCCCTGCGGCCCAGTGGCCACCGGCTCCTGGACCTGCCCGCTCACCTGCTCCCCACTGACCCAGCAGGCGGCTCGGCCCTGGGCTCGGGACAGCGGCTCAGAGCTGGTGCTTAAAATACACACTGAGGCCTGCTGTGTGCCAGGCAGGCTTGACCCTACGGTTGCCCGGGTGGGGAACAAGGCCCTTTCCTCGTGGGACAAGCAAACCTGTTCCCTTACGTGTTTTATTCCCGCAACACACAGTAGGACACAGTGCCAGGATCTGCTCCAAAAGCTCTAAGTAGTAACTCAGTTAACTCTCACAACAATCTCATGATGTATGCACTATTAACATTTTTATTTTTCAGGAAAAAAGAACAGACACTAAAAAATTAAGTACCCAGCCCAGTGTTGTACACCAGAACTCTCAGAGGCTTCACACCTTCCCAGCCTCTTGGGGCAGGATCCGGGCTCTGTGGGGACCTCCAAGCAGCGAGAGGGGCTGCAGAGTCGCGGGGACCCTGTCATGCTGGGGGAGAAGGCCAGCAGGGCCTTTCTGTGAAGATGGCCTCCCTGCCCCGCTAGGTAGAGGGAGGGCCTTCTCCTACCCATTCGCACAATTGATTTGAAAAGAAATAGAAACGTTTCTTGTTCGGCAGATGATGTCAAACTCCTTAAATTATGGCAAGGTCACAGTTGACAGTGACAGTCCCCACAATCTCCCAGCTTCTTAAGAATTTTCATTTCCTTTCATGGCTGTAAATTAGATTCTGTAGGTGACGTAGTTCTCACCCCTTTCAGCTACATGACAAGGGTCTTTGCTTTTTAAAAGGTGTTAGTGGTTTATCGTTCCATGTCATATTCACCCTTCCTATTTTGGTTTTTTAAAAATAGTTGCCGTTCAGGAAGTAACAAAACAGATGAATGAGGCTCTAGAAAAATTAAAAACAGAAATAATTTCCCAGCTAACTACAGAGATGGTGAGCAGAGTGAAAGACATGATTAGAGGCTCTAGAACAGAAACAGATAAGAAAATAGATGAGCTCAGAAACATGCTGGAA